>VUQH01000480.1:0-14140 GCA_015106775.1 Etroplus canarensis | reverse complement strand
GACATGTCCAAACCATCTCTGCCTCACCTCTCTGATTTTATCTCCAAACTTCTCAACTTGAGCTGTCCCTCTGATGTACTCATTTCTAATCCTGTCCATCCTGGTCTATCCCAGTGAAACTCTCAATATCATTACAATTTTTCTATAAGAATATTAAACTGTAAGTACAAAACTTTGAAGGATATAAAAAGGTCATCTATAGCCACAGGAAAATAAAGTTTTTAAAAGACTGTGCAGTCCTGTGTGACTGAAATTATCTATACAGAACAACATTTAGCAGTAACAATCTGATCTAATTATTTTCTGTATCAGCTTATTGATCTAGCACATTGTTGTGGAGGAATTCTGGTCCACTCAGCTTTACAACAGTCCTTCAGTTCATTGAGGTTTGGGGGTATTCATTTATGCACAGCTCTCTTAAGGTCTTGCCACAGCATTTTAGTTAGGGCAGAGGGCCATAGCAACATCTTGATCTTTTCTTTTCCATCCATTCTGTTGTAGATTTGCTGGTGTGTTTAGGATCATTGTTCTGTTGCATGAACCAGTTTCAGCCAATCTTTAGCTTGACTCAATGACTGCAAAGTGCACAAGTTATGTGGCTACAGAACAAGTCTAACTCACCAGCCCTCCACCACTGTTCTTAACAGCTATGAGGTTTTTGTGCTAATACACTGTGTTTGAGTTTTGCCACACACGGTACTGTGCATTACAGCCAAATATCCCCACACTGGTCTCATCTGTCCAAAGGACATAGCTCCAGAAGTTTTGTACTTTGTTCAGATGCAGCTTCACAAGCTTAAGCTGTGCTGCCATGTTCTTTTTTGAGAAAAGAGGCTTTCTCCTGGCAACCCTTCCAAACAAGCCATACTTGTTCAGACTTTTTCTAATTTTACTGTCATGAACTTCAACATTCAGCATGCTCACTGAGGCCTGCAGAGTCTGGGACAGAGCTCTTCAGTTTTTTACAATTTGTCTGAGCACTGCACAGTCTGACGTTGGGGCGAATTTGCTGGGACGTCCACTCCTGGAAGATTATGGCATTGCGTTAACACATACCTGAACGCTAGGGACCAGCAAACGGCCAAAACTTCAGCTTTCATGGAAGTGGTCACACTTGATCAAGTGCATTTGACTAGCAGCACTGATGCATTTACATCAGATTAAATGTGAAACCTCTGTATTTACAGTGTGTATGTAAATATTGAATTTTAGCTATTTACCACACGTCCCCCACTCCCCAGAAAGGAGAGCAAAGAGACACAGACTATGGGAAAGAGAAGGCAAAATTTAAAGGCATGCAGCAGTAGCAAATAAATGCATGGGGAGTGAAAAGAACATAATAAAATGCCCCCCCCCCCTCCAGCAGCCTAAACCTATTGCAGCCTATCAATAAACTTTATCAAAAAGGAAATTTTTAAGCCTAATTTTAAATGTAGAGACTAGTATCTATCTCCCAAGTACAAACTGTGATCTGGTTCCACAGGAGAGGGGCCTGATAGCTGAAGGCGCTGCCTCCAGTTCCACTATTAAAAAGTTTAGGAACCACAACTAGGCCTGCACTCTGAGAGAGAAGTGCTCTATTAGGAAAATGTGGGGTTTTTTAAGGCATTTTAAGGAGTCTTAAGAGCAGCCAGATATCAATGAATGACATTAGAAGTAATAAATGCATGAACTAGTTTTTTGGCATCACTCTGAGACATGATGTTTCTAATTTTGAAGATATTGCAAAGGTGAAAGAAGGCAGTCCTACATATTTGGACATATCCTGGTCAAAAATGACTCCAAGATTCCTCACAGTGTACCTGGAGACCAACGTAATGCCGTCCAGAGTAAGTATTTGGTTAGAAATACTACTGTACACATGCATACTCACCGACCTGTCGTTATACGTGGGTTTTTGGCGCCATCTGCTTGCGGAACGGGTAGGCATTCAACATACACTGAAGCCTACCAGGACAAATGACGTTTTTAAAGTAGGCCGGGTTGTTTCAGTCTAACACACAGGCAAAACATTTTAGTGACGAATGCATTTGTTTTGCAGTAAGCTAGTGAGTCATTTTCAAGCCACTGCTTCTTTTGTTGGGGCGAGAACGATTAAGGCTTGTTCGAAACTTCAGAAATACATTTCCCACAATGCTTGAAGACGCGCTGACAATCTCAAATTATCAACTGCGCCTGCTCGTACTGTTGTCGGAAAAATGGCGGCACCGCTGCTTCAGGATTTGGAAGGTCCTGAGATATCTAAACTACCGAAAGCAATTCAGAATAAACTCGAGAAAATACTTTCAGATCAGCAGTATGAAATCGATTCATTGAAAGCGCAACAGGAGCAATTTCGGGTCGACAGCGGTAAGTTATTTCCTGCAATGCTGATAGCTAACTGCTAAAGTGTTTGGTTTTGCTTGCCATGCGTGGTGGTAATCTGGGAGAAATTAAGGCTAATAAGTTTACTTTGAATGTACAATAGTATTAACCTCTGTTTTAATTACTTTTATTTGTCCCTTATCGGCTTTGGAAATGCTTCCCAGTGCTAACGATGGATAAGAAATCCCAATAACAACAATGTCCAGCTAACTGATGCTAGCTAGGTTACCGCAGAGCTCCCTGCTCGTTTGGACGGCATTAAAAGATGAAACTGAAACGTAAATAAAGCCATTAGTCATTTGATATCAGCGCATTTGTTTACTTTTTTCTTGCAGAGCAACAGTTTTTTGAAAAAGTGAAACAGCTTTCCCAATGTCAAGAAGAGTTTCTGTCCCAGACTCAAGAACATCTTAAACTCAAAGAGGAGTTTAACAAACTTGGTAAGAATAAACTTATTGCTGTATTATAAACTGACTGGGATCCACCTACTCTCCTTCAGTTGTGTTACTCCAAAATACTGACCTCGATCATATCTGTCCTGTAGGAGAGGATCTCAAAAGTGTACGTGAGAAGAACAGAGAATATGAATCTGCACAGGAGAGGCTTTCATCAGAGCAGGTAAGACATCCAGAAATGGCCACGCTGATCATCAGTTTGTCATGAGTCTACGTGGTTGTTGGCTCTGTTTCTCTTTGCTGCTGCATTCGGTCTAATTTTTTATTGAGAAATGTATATACTGTGGATCTAGAAAGTGAAAACACCTCTGTTAAAGGTTTTGGAATGGTTCAATATTTTCTCCACTTCTTAGTGACACTAGGCTTGCCAGATATGGTGCTATTGTAAACATAACCTAAGTATGGCGGATTCCAGATATTTTGTTTATTGCATTTTTCTGCTTTTATAAGCTTTTATTTAACCTTCTATAAGCAAGGTTGTCTAGACATTGATTTAAACAGATTTAATCTAGTACGTGAGTGTCATCTATTTTTGGCTCTTTCATTTTCAAGATCTCAATTCTTTATTGTTATCATTTATTCATTTAAAGAAGAAGAAACATATGGTTAGTTGAACTGGTATTGACTTTTCAAGGCTTTCCAATATAGTCCACAAGTTATGCCTAATTTGTAAATTCTATCGGCAATCACTGTGTTTAATATAATGCATTTGTTTAGACATCGCTGTCCAAAGCCAAAGAGGAACTGGAGGCAGAGAAGAGAGAACTTGTAAGAACACTGGAGAGGAGATCTTTGGAAGTGGAGAACTTAAATGGTATGAACAGATAAGTTATTCTGGAGACGTTTAATTTATTATTACATTTGTACATGTGAAATGTCATTTGTATATAACACTAAAGTCATTCCTTTTGCTCTACCAGATGACTTGAGGCAACTCAATGATAAGCTGGTGGAAGTTAACACCTCAAAGATGGCCCTGCAGATGAAGTTAGATGAGCTTGAAGCAGCTGAAGTCAACATCAAAGTGTGTGGATATTTTCATATTGCTTGAATATTTTAATGGCAGCAGCTGAGAAAGTTATTTCATAAACAGATATTGCCTTTTACTTTACGTGCTTATCGACAACCTACTAACTGAAGTGGTTGTTTCCCATTCCAGTACAAGGAGAAGCGTATGGAGCAAGAGAAGGAACTGCTGCACAGCCAAACATCTTGGCTTAATGAGGAGTTGAAGGCCAAGAGTGAAGAACTGCTGTCCCTGTCCCGGCAGAAGGGTAATGAAATCCTGGAGCTGAAATGTACTCTGGACAATAAAGAAGATGAAGTAATTACCTTTTCTTTCTTCTCACAGAACATTTTACAGTGAAATCAAATATTAAATCTGAAAACATGTTTTGAGCTGGCTCTGAATCAAAGACCAATAGACTTCTTCCAAATCCTTACTGTGTGCTCTATGGTCATTGTACTTTGTCTGTGGGCAGTTCTCTCATGTCAGTGTCTGTGTGATTTCCAGCTGAACAACCTCCAAGATCAAGTGGTCAGTTTGAAGACAGCAAATGAGAACCTTCAGAAACAAAATGAGGACATGATCAGCAAACTCAAAGAAGTATGTGTTTCCACTGTGTCTAATTTTAATCAGAGAAAATAAAGACTTTTGAATTATGTATGATTTCCAGCAAAACTATCAGTATTATTTTTGTTTAAGACCACTCAGATTAAATTGTAATTAAAGTGAATGGCTGGATTTTCTTTTATTTTAGGCCAAAGAGCAACACGCCAGCATGGAGGAGAAGTTTAGAAACGAGTTGAATGCCAACATTAAGCTTTCCAATTTATATAAGGTCTGTATACGTGCGAAAGCAAACCATGCGGTATGGTACATTTGACCTCTGTAACATTATTTCCCAGTTTACTTTAGTGCATTATTGCATTTCATGGTGTTTTACAATTTCTGAATATGTAACCAGAGACTTTTTGTTTGAGTACTTCAGGCTAAATAAAACTTGTATATCAATTTTCTAACAACAGCTGAAAACCATAGGTGTACTGAAATTTTAATAGATTGAATATTTAAATCAGCACATTTGCCAATGTTTTTTGTCATTAACCTGTTTTAACAGGAAGCAGCTGCAGATTCTGAGGCAAAAAGTGAAGAGTTGAGTAGGGCAGTGGAGGAGTTGCATAAGCTGCTGAAAGATGCTGGAGAAGGTACAAGCTTTCTTTTTAGTCAAATTTAAGTACTTGGCATCTTCCAAGAAAGACAAAATATGTGTAATTTAGGGGGTTGGTTTTCAACAACTGTCTCTATATTTCCTCTCTTCACTGTAGCCAACAAAGCTCTTGAGGAGAAGTTGCAGGAAATGAATGGCATCACAGACAAAACTGTTGGTGAGTTAAAGGACAGGATTCAGAGCCTTGAGAAGGAGCTGGACAATGCCAATGAACTACTGACAAGTTCTAAACTTAGAGGTCAGTTGGGTTAATTTTGGTCCTTTTCATCTTTTAGACTTAAGATTACATTGAAGACATTTTTTTAAAAAATCCATGTCAAGATTTTCTGGAACTTAAACTAAACCTTGCTGGAATTTGCCTTCAATAAATCATCTGTGATCTTTCCAGGCCCTGTTGCTACAACATCTGGTCTGACAGAGGAGCAAATGACAACAATGTCTCCAACAGCAGCTGCTGTGTCCAAGATAAAACCTAGTATGAAGCTGACTGAGGTACGTATACTTCCATTTCAAGACTCAAAATTCAGATTTCATTAGGAACCTTAGTAGAATCTAGAAGTGTGTGTCTAGATTATCACAATGTTAATGGCTTGCTTTGTCCAGTTTCTTAACTACTTAAGTCTGAGTGAGTAAGAGTGAGCCAAAGTCTACTTTCTTATTTTGACATTTGTCTTTAGTTGTATACAGCATATGTGGAGAGCCAGGAGCAGCTGCAGTTGGAGAGGTTGGAGAACAAGCGAGTCAACAAGTATCTGGATGACATTGTGCAGGAAGTGGAAGCAAAAGCACCTATCCTCAAAAGGCAAAGGGATGAGCATGAGCGCATGCAGAAGTCAGTGGCCAGTCTTTCTGCCAAGCTGGAGCAGGCTGTTATGGTTTGTAATGCCGTTCAGTTGTGTGCTTGATGAGTGAGATTTTGTTCTGTTTAATTAGATTATTGAACTTTTGCAATTTTACGGTATGCTCAGTAAATCATTTTTCTTCAGTGATGTAAAACCAGTAAAAACCATTGCTTAATCATCAGAATACTTTATTAATCCCCGGGAGGAAATTACTTGAACATGGTTGATAAATAGCTGTCTGCATTTGAAGCAAGCAATGCTTGAGCTTTCAGTTTCTGTTTGTTACAGGAGGTGCACCGCCTGCAGAACGAGGCTGATGAGGCCAACAAGCGCGCCTCGGTCCTGGAAAGGGACAATCAAAGGTTTGAACTTCAAATGGCTGACATGGCTCAGCAGGTGGGTTTGTGCCTTTCTTTATCTACAGGTAATGTTTGTTAATTTTCAAAATCAAAGTTGGGAATATTCAAATATCTCAGAGTTTCTACCCTATGCATAATTTATTTTTCCTTCCAGGTTCGTGTGCTGTTGATAGAGTTGGAAGAAGCTCGTGGAAACCATGTGGTTCGTGAGGAGGAGGTGAGCTCAGCTGATGTCAGCAGCACATCAGAGGTGATCAGCCAACACTTGGTGACCTTTCGCAGTGTAGAGGAGCTTCAGAAGCAGAACCAACGTCTTCTTGTGGCCCTCAGAGATCTTAGTGATGCCCAGGAGAAAGAAGAATTTGAGGCCACTGGCAATAAGTATGTTAGAATAACTGGTGGTTTATTTTTATACTTGGTGTCTTAGCTTGGCCATAAACGGATGAATCTTGCTATTTAAGTTCAGCAGATATTATTACATTTGTGAGTAAAATGGAAGTCCGGGAGCACCAAGCGACAAATACCCAAAATACCATTTGAACCTAAATTTTAAGATTAAAAACTATTTCAGGCGTGGGGAGCTGGAGCAGAGTTTGGAAAAAGCCCAGGCTGAGCTGGAGTCTCTGAGGGAGCAGCGCAGCCAGCAGATAAAGTTGACGGAGTCCATCGTGAGGCAGAGGGACATGTACCGTGTGCTGTTGGCTCAGGCAACCGGAGTCAACTTCCCACAACAAGGTAACTCAGGAAAGAGAGAAAACAAGTGTCATATTGTATACCAAACACATTATGGAACGTTCACATCTTTACAAAACATCAACAAATGTGTTTGTATGGTTTGATGTGTTAATTTCAAAGCAGTTTCATATCAGTCAGATCTTAAAAGGCCATTTTAGTCACAGCATTTTACAGTCTGAATACATGATTGTTTGTCTTCAAGGTATACCACCTGAGGAGTTCACTCTAACCTCCACCCCCCGACGTTCACCTGCAGCCACTCCTACCACAGGGACACCTACTGCTCTTGTCTCCATGGCCACAGAATCTGCTGAGGCATTGGAGGCCAAGGCAGCTTTGCGACAGGTAAGCACTTCTTGCTGCACAAAACCAAAACTCTAACATGTTTGTATTTGATTAGCAAAACCCCTCAGCAATGACTTGAAGCATGGCAGCAGCATAATATCATATTGATACAGTAAAATCAGTGGTACATGTTAAGCAGTTCCAGGCCAAATTTTAAAGAATTATCTGATAGTTGATCATTAAGCAATTTTCATGGCTTTAGCCTTCTAGATTCTTCTTTATTGCTTAAAGAGAGCAAGGCAATCAGTGGACCTGTATTTAATTGAGGGCTCATCTTGCTTCATGAAATGCTTTCGACATTGTTTTATGTTGCATGTGTTAGCCACCAGATGGCATTGTGCCTACATAAAGGGACATTCTATATGTTCGCGTCTTTCTGAATAAAAGACCTTGATACGGTGTGTTATCTATTCCTCATAAAATCTGGAAAACCAGCATCCTTATTCAATTAAATAAAATGTCTGGTTCCATCTGCAGTTGCAGGAGGTGTTCTCCACCTATAAGAAGGAACACTTGGAGAGTGAGAAAACACTGACTGACCAGAACGAGAAGCTCCAGGATCAGCTCTCTGAGCTCCGCTCTCAGAATGCCAAAATATCTACGCAGCTAGAGTTTGCTTCCAAAAGGTAATCTCGAAAGGAATTGCACTACAGACTCATCTTATCCTGAATTGTTCTATGGAAATATCCATTATTCTGATCAAACTTTGAATTAAAATAACATTTGGCCATCAGCTTTACATAAACAACACCTAAAGTGCATCTGTACACTTTCAGGTATGAGATGCTGCAGGACAATGTTGAGGGCTACAGAAAAGAGATTGCCTCCCTGAGAGAGAAGGGACAGAAGATGGAGGCTGCCACACAGAAGCTTGAGCAGACAGTCCACACGCTGAATGAGGATCTTAAAGCTTCCAAGGGGAAGCTCACCATGGCTGAGGTTTGTCACTTATCTGTCATCTAATGTGATTGGTTTTGTATTATTTCTGAGATGAATTGCACTGCGGTTTTGATTTTAAATTTATCACTGCCACAGGAAACACTGAGACATGCTGTAGGCTTATCTCATCCTGCATTTTAGGGTCATGCTGAGAACCTGCGCAAGGAGCGAGACATGCTGAAGCTGGTTGAGTCTCAGCTGAATCAGGAGAGGGAGACAATTCTGAACCAGCAACAGAGCCAAAACCTACTGTTGACCAACCTCCAGACTATACAGGTAATCTGATCTTATTTTTGTCATTGTCTCCCTTACGCACAGTCACAGCAAAAATAGTTTTAACTTTCTTTTTGTTCTTGAAGGCCACTCTTGAGCGTTCAGAGATTGATACGCGTCAGCGTCTAAACACCCAGTTAGAAAAACAGGAACGAGAGATCTCCCAGCTACAGAAGAGGCTTGAGCAAGAAGTGGAGCAGCGCCACCTGCTCACCAGAAACCAGGAAGTAAGCATCAAATAAAGCTGTTTTGTCATGTATCTTTAGGGGTAGGGTCACACGTAGGCCTAATGTTAATAAAAACAGAGGTTAAAAGGACAAATGATTTACAGATACAGTATTTCTTAACATGTTTTTTCTCGTGTATAGATTCAGTTAATGGATGCAAAGAGGCAGTTGGAGACGCAGGTAGCCTTACTCCAAAAAACAAAGGAACAACTGAATGCTGCCGAGTTGGAGCTCAACACCCTCAGAGTGCAGCAAGGCAGCACTGAAGCTCGTCACACACTGAGCTCCCCATCCGCACCCATCATCAGAGGTTGGCATCAATATGTGTAACAGGGCAATTTATTTAGCATTCATAATGAAATTCAGACACATGCAAACCTAAATTCTTTGTATATTCTCTGGATGTCATGAAATCCAATTACCTCAAACTTAAGCAAAGCATGTGGCTGTTTTAACTTCTTCATTCACTGGAATTCAGTTTGACTTATAGCACCTTGTAATTATTGTGCACCAAAACATACATCTACAATTTAGTTTGGATATTTGAGATGGTCGTAAGACACAGGTAAATTACTCAGACTTCCACTTTCAAGTTGACAGGTCCACTTAACCTACATTTAAATATCCAAATCTCCAGGTTTTATGTATAGACTATTAACATTTAGTTGGTATTTTTATTAGTTCAGCATAGATACTTTCCTAAATTTTTAAAATCACTTACTTACTGTCAAATTACATTACTCATTTGCAGACCTGCCTGGTTCAGATCATGACACAGAGGACCTGCAAGGTCGCCTGCAACTGGCTGAAACCCGAGCAGAAGAGCTTGCAGAGAGCCTCAGGACAGTCACATCCAGCATGGAGCAGTACAAAGCCATGGCTCAGAACCTGGAGGAATCCCTTGACAAAGAGAAACAGGTTTGGGACACAATCATGAAACAACCTTCAAACTTTTTGTGTTCCTCTGCTCCTAAACAACTGAACACCACAAAAAGATGACAGTGGAAAACTTGCTAAAACTGCTGCTATCAGTCAGATTGTTAGAAGGTTGAGTTTTATGCTAACTAATTTTAATCTAATGCAAAAAGATGAGATTAAATAGATTTACAGCCAATTACTTTATGAAAAACACCTGATTTCTTGGTCAATTTCTGATTTTCTTACAGATTGCTAATTGGGAAATTTAAGAAAAAACGGAAGCTATGTGTTTTAGTTTAGTTTATTTTGGACATGTAAACAAAAGAAGACAAAAGCTATTTGTATACACACGAAAGAGCAACAAACAACAAAAATGAAAAAGTCCCCAGTTGCAAGTCCAAAAAGGAGTGGGAAGAAATATATAAATACTTAATTCCCACCCCTCACTCCGTTGTCTAGCTTAATTTCAATACTTAGGTGCAATATGCATATATGTATATACACACATACACAGATATATATATACTTGCATATAGCTACACACAAACCCGTACATACACACAGGTAACATAAATTAACTTATGCATTTTTTTTTTTTATTCCCTCTTATCAAAGACTATTTTTTTATCATTCCAAATGCATGTTTTGAAACATCTTTTTGAAATGAATTATGCTTGAATATCCTTTCAGTCCCTCTGGTAAATTGTTCCACTGCTTAATTCCACAAATAGTAACACAAAAATATTTCACATTTGTCTGTGCATAAATGTGCCTAATAGTTTAATTTACCTCTGAAATTCTCTATTAACAAACGTACTTTGAATATTTTCTGTTTAAGCTCTTCATTTTTGTAAATTCACATTGACCAGGTGACAGAGCAGGCACGCTCATCCATTGAGGCCCAAATGAAGGAGGCTGAAGAGCAGCGCCGCAGACTGGAAGAGAAACTTCTGCAAGCAGAGAAAGAAAAGCAAGACTTAGAGGAGCAGAAGAGGCAAGCCCTGGCCTCTCTGGAGGAACAAGTATGAAAATCTATAAAACAAACAAGCTGATATTACTGGACAGTTTTCATGATAAATAATCAAATACATAAAATGTTTTCTTGTACAATAGTTTACAAGAAAAGAAAATGATAATTTAATTTTGTTGTTTATCTGTGTCAGATAAATAGCCTGAAGAGAAGTCTCAACAGTGCCCAGGAAGATCACCAGGTGGTGCTACAGCAAGTGGCAATAGCTGAAGCTCAGCAGCAGCAGGCTGTGCAGGACAGCCAGGATCAAGTAAGCATCTGTAACAGAAGTTTATGCATTTATGCAACATTTTAGGCTGTTTTATCAGGAGCATTGATTACAACTTGTTTTAGTCTCTTAAATGACAAAACCTGTATTGGTTTCCTTTACTTGAATGTCTCACTAAATGGCAAAATGTCAGTTATTTACAAAACCATACATTTCTCAAATGCCTTGTAAAACTGGCAGCCGTATGTCGTGATAGATCACCACTCAAACAACTTCCCTATTTCATGAACATATTTTCTTTTCATCAAGCTTCGGGTCCAGTCTTCAAGTCTTTTGTAAAGAATATAAGCTGACTTTTATGTATATTATAACTTTGAATGAAGTGTTGAGGAAGCGTTACTGCTGATATTCATATATGCAGAGAGATGTCAAACTTTCTTTCCCATCTTCAAGGCTAAATTGGCAGCTGAAGCTCAAGATAAGTATGAGCGGGAGATGATACTGCATGCAGCAGATGTTGAAGCCCTGCAGGCTGCTAAAGCTCAGGCCCTGCAAGCTGCCGAGCTCAGACACCAGCTAGAGGAGAGAGCTCAGAGGATCAGTGCTGAGTTACTGGAGGCCAGAGTGTCCTGGGAGGAACAAGAAAAAATCCTTAAGGTTTGTTATACTATACATTAGATCACCAGAGTAGGTATAATGCGTGTTTTATTAAAATTAGCAGTCACAGTTGTAATGTCTTTCCTCATATTACAGGAGGAGATGTCCAAGATTGAGAGCCGGAATGAGGAGTTGCAGAGGCAAAATACCCTCCTTCATGAGCAGATCCAGACAATGAGCAGCAAGATGGCAGAAAATTTGCAGCATGCTGCCAGGGAGAGTTCCTTGAACATATCTTTGAACGAAGAGGGAAAATCCCAAGATCAACTTCTTGAAATTCTTAGGTAACACGATTATCTTTATAGTAATATAGGACTCTCACAAATCAAATTTTTCAAAGATACTTATTTTATGGTTCTTCTTTGACAAGTTATACTCCCTACGTGTGGTCCTCTCCATGTGTTTTCACTATTTTCAACAATAGTTAATTCTTGTTTTCCATCACAGGTTTGTGCGTCGAGAAAAGGAACTTGCTGAGTCTCGTTTTGAGGTTGCCCAAGGGGAAACTTTGCGTTATCGTTTGAGAGTGGAGCATTTGGAACGAGAGCTAAAGGAGGTGCAGGACAGTTTGAGTGCTGCAAGGGAGAGGATGCAGGTTTGTTTTTATACTTGTTTACTCAGTAATTTATAATCATCAGCATTAGATTGCTGCTGTATAGCGCACACATGACTGGCTATGCTGGTTTGTTTCAATGGGGAAAAAAGTAGATTTTTTTTACGTGTTAACTCTTTTTCAGGTGACAGCAAAGACCCTGGCTCAGCATGATGAGCTGATGAAGAAGACAGAGACAATGAGCATCCTAATGGAGAATAACAAGAATCTCAGAGAGGAGAAGGACAAGATGGAGAAAGAACTGCAGCAAACCCAAGCTAAGGTCAGTTGCACTTTTTTTGGTTGGGTAAATTTTAAATGCAGTTCTGTAGTATGCTATTCTTTGTCATGCTACACAAGTGAAGGTATATTGTGGTATATACACTTAAACCACTCAGACAATCCCAATATTGAAAGTGGTTATGTTTCATGCTAGAGAAATCCATAACCTGGGGCATTGTGTTTTCATGTTGGCTGTCCCTCCATCCCATTATCTTGAATGTCTTGTGGTATTTCAAATTTGTCATTAGCATCCATTTGGACTCATGGATAACTGAGTAAGGATTTTGATGTTCTAAGGTTATTGTCCCAAACTGAAGGAGTCATATTCTAATCTAAAAACCGTTTAATATAAAATGATTGTGAGGACTTCAGGGTGAGCTCAATTTATAATTTAATGCATAAACAATTTTCTGACTATTATTTAACCTAAAACTCAGAAAAGTCAGGGAGGTTATAGAGTACTGTGACCCAGGAAATGGAGCATGTTGTCTTTCAATCTAAATGTTGGTTGTTCACAGCTCCTCTAGCCAATGTGCCGAAGCATCCCTGGGCAAGACACCAAACCCCAATCTGCTACCAATGCATCCATCAGAATGTGAATCTGTGTGATAGTTAAAGGCATAGAAAAGAGTGCTTTGTGAATGGGTGAATGAGGCTTGTAGTAACGCACTTAGAGTATAAAACTGCCGTATATTTAATTAGTCTTCAGTATGTGTGTGTGTGTGTGTATATATATAGATATATATATATATATCTCAGACTCAGCTTTATTGATCCCGCAGGAAATTGTTTTGTCTCAGTAGCGCTACAGTAAAAGTGTGAAGGAAAAGTGAAACACCCAAAAATAGTAAAAGAACAAAAGAAAGACTATATACATGGGTATAAACATAAAACACATATATGCACAACTATACATAACTGTACTCATATTATTATAAACATATATATAACTATACTGTAGAATATAAATAATTATATAATATATACTTGTATAACTCTATTCACTTGTATGATCAATATCTATATTTTACAAGATAGTGTACATATATATTAATACATACACAACCATATATATAAATATGATACAATACAGTATATAATCATATAAATGTTTTTGATTTTTTTTGTTTTTTAGTAATAATAAAAACATGTATGAATTTAAGAAATGAATAAATAAAATCAGGAAATTTGGAGGAGCAGAAGCTGCTTGTGGTGGCAGATGACAGGTCCGAGTTATCTACTGCAGTGAGGTGAATTGTTGTACAGGTGTGAGGAGAACGGTAAGAATGATGTTCTGTACCGTTCACTGTGGCAGCGGAGCTGAATGAGTCTGTTGGAGAAAGAGCTCCGCTGCCTCTCTACAGTCTGATGGAGTGGGTGAGATGGACAGTCCATGATGGAGAGAAGTTTGTCCAGAGTCCTTCTGTCTCTGACTGGCTCAAACATCTCCATCTCCCTGCCAATGACCTGTCCAGCCTTACGGATGACCCTGTTGATCCGTGTGATGTCCCTTTTACTGCAGCTGCTCCCCCAGCAAGCCACAGCGAAGTACAAGGCTCCAGCAACCACAGACTGATAGAAGATCTCCAGCATCCTGCTGCATACATTAAAGGACCTGAGTTTTCTCAAGAAGTAGAGTCTACTCATGCCCTTCCTGTACACAGCACCACACTGGTCCCCCCC
>VUQH01000476.1:0-24893 GCA_015106775.1 Etroplus canarensis | reverse complement strand
ACAACATTTAAGGGCATGCAGCAGTAGCAAATAGATGGGGAGTGAAAAGAAGAAATGCCCAGCACATCATAAGAAGCCCCCAGCAGCCTAAACCTGTTGCAGCATAACTAAGCCCTAGCTTAAGCTTTATCAAAAAGGAAAGTTTGAAGCCTAATCTTAAATATAGAGAGGGTGTCTGCCTTCTGAATACAAACTGGGAGCTGGTTCCACAGAAGATTGCCCTGATAGCTTAAGGCTCTGCCTCCCATTCTATTTTTAAAAACTTTAGGAACCACAAGTAGGTCTGTGCTCTATTGGAAAAATATGGTATAATAAGGTCTTTAAGATAGGATGGGGCCTGATTGTTCAAGACTTTGTTAGTGAGTAGACGTATTTTAAATTCAATTCTGGATTTAACAGGGAGCCAATGAAGAGATATCAATATAGGGGAAATATGATCTCTCCTTCTAGCCCCTGTCAGTGCTCTCACTGCAGCTTTTGAAGGCTTTTTAGTGAGCTTTTAGAACAGCCAGATAGCAATGAATTACAATGATCAAGCCTAGAAGTGATAAATGCATGAACTAGCTTTTCAGCATCACTCTGAGACATGCTTTCTAATTTTGGCAATATTGCGAAGATGAATGAGATGGAGGCAGATGATCCACTGAGGAGACCCCTAAAGGAAGCAGCTGAAAGAAGAAGAAGAAGAAGAAGAATCACCTTCATTTGACTGCTTATCCTGATCACCAATGTCAGGATAACAGAACACAACCCAGATACCTGAAAGACATGCTGGGCAGTACAGGACTCGGGTCTAAAATCATTTCAAACTCTCCATGCTTGAGAACTCATGGACACAACAAAAACACTTCCAAGTCTGAAAATGTACCATTGGTTGCTTGCTTACATTCTTCCCAAGGGGTCACCACAGCGAATTAATCCGCACAGGTAATTTGGCAGAGGTTTTACGCCAGATGCCCTTCCCTGCGCAACCCTCCATGACTTGAGGGGCTTGTGCCCCCACCACGAATCGAACCAAGGACCTTTCATTTGTATGGCGACTGTGTAAACCACAACGGGGACACCAAAATCACATTCAAGATTAATGTCTGTTAACGCAGGCTGGTAAGCAGTTACGAACTAAACTCAGCACTCAGTCTTCACTGCTTCGCCGATTCCACAAAACTTCAAGGTCACACATTTCCAGCACATGTTATGCAAACTGTGAGTAGAATACAAAAGCATGTACACAGGACACATACAGCTCCCTTCTGACAGCTGACATCAACACACTGAGACCTAAAGGCGCGCACGGACCGATGTGGTTATTAGCTTAGCTGCTCATAACTCGAATTCCCAGTAAGAGCCAAAACGGCGCCATTTCAACTATAATTAGCGTGATATGAATCAGGATAACCGGGAGTTTAAATTTACTTTTGGCGCCTGCTTCTCGGCCAACCTCCGTTAGCATGCTAATACTTAGCTCCAGTCAAAAATGAATTGCACTAGCATGCTACACTGCTAATGTTCTGACACACGCTCAAAGTTGAGCTAACTGAGAGAAGTATTTACTTGACGCATTCGGAAGCGGACACACTTCATACCTGTTGTGTGGGGCGGGAGAAAGTATGGTTCTGTTTATCCTCCTCGGGTGAATTTATTTACGGTTATTTTTATTACTCCGTTTCATCAGCGTGCAGGGACAGTATTCGCCCGGACCGGCACTTCTGGAGTCGATTTTGATTGGTCAATTCCTGCTTCGTCCCGGAAGTTCTTCCACTTCGTTAGTTTAAATGGCGAACTGCAAAAACAATTTCAAAGAAGCATATCTCCACCTACTGTCATAACTAATACGCAGCCTTTTGCGCTTGCTTCAGAATCAGGGGGGAATTGCTTGCTTTACAGACGCTGCGACCCCTTGGTGGAGAATACAAGGGAGCAGCTGAAGGTACAGACGCTCTGTTAGGTAAAATATATTCATCCATACAGATGCTGAGGTGGTTAAAGTCCACTACAGGTACATAAGAGTTAGGGTGACTAGAGCATTTTTACCCCTTGTCCCCCTGTCCCACATTTTGAGATAATGTCCCACATTTTGACTGGCTCTAGTTTTCAGAAGTGTTCTTCTTCTTTCGGCTGCTCCATCTAGTTTTTTCTCTTTATGTCATCACTGATGTCAATTTATTTATGTCTTTATGTATTGCCACATATAGGCTACTGTATATATTTGTACATATTTATATTTATACCTATGGTTGTTTTTCAGTTTTAAATGCACTTTTGTTTTTCTTATACATTCTACACTGCTGAAACTAGGTTAAGAAGAGAGGTAACAATCAACGAGCAGCAGTATGGCTTCATGTCGAGAAAGAATACTACAGATCCAATGTTTGCCTTCAGAGTGCTGATGGAGAAGTATAGAGAAGGTCAGAAGGAGTTGCACTGTGTCTTTGTGGATCTTGAGAAAGCATATGATAGGGTGCCCTTCAGACTGACAGATGAGGTCAGTCAGGAATCTCTGTGGAATATGAAGTTTGAAGATGACATTGTGATCTTTAGTGAGAGTAGGGAGGAGGTGGAGGAGAGCCTGGAGAGGTGTAAGTATGCACTGGAGAGAAGAGGAATGAAAGTCAATAGAACCAAGACAGAGTACATGTGCATAAATGAGAGGTAGGCAGGTGGAATGGTGAAGATGCAATGAGTAGAGGTAGTGAAGGTGGATGAGTTTAAATACCTTGGGTCAACCATGCAAAGTAATAAACAGTGCAAGTTGAAAAAGAGAGTGCAAGCAGGTTGGAGCATGTGGAGACAAGTGTCAGGGGTGATTTGTGACAGAAGGATAGCAGCAAGAGTGAAAGGGAAGGTTTACAAGTCTTGTAAGTCTTGTGAGACCTGCTATGATGTATGGGTTGGAGACGGTGGCACTGACAAAAAGACAGGAGGCAGAGGTGGAGCATGGACAGGATTAGAAATGAGTACATCAGAGGAAAAGCACAGGTTGAACAAATTAGAGACAAAGTCAGAGAGGCAAGGCTGAGATGGTTTGGACATGTTCAGAGGAGTGGATATATTGGACAAAGAAAAAGATGGACCTGCCAGGCAGGGGATGAAGAGAAAGACCACAGAGAAGGTTTATGGAAGCCATGCAGTGTGACATAAAGAGGGTTGGTGTGAGACTAGGATGCAAGGGACAGAGTGAGATGGAGGCAGATGATCTACTGTGGCAACCCCTAAAGAAAGCAGCCAAAAAAAGAAGAATCTTAACTAAAAGCACATAAGCCTACTAATGTTTAGAATAATTTTAACACCATTCTTGCATCCTTTTTCCTGTTAAATGTAACTACTCTAAATCTTTAAACTGTTCACTTTTTAAAAGGTCAGAACCACTATATGCAACAACTTCGTGTTAATCATTTTAGGTCAGCCCCCTCAAGTGAACAGCTTTATGATGTGCAGACTAAAGTACTGAACTTTAGTCAGTGGAATTCAGTGCAATGCAAACTGAGGAATTAGTACAATGATGAAATAGCTGTTGAATGCTGACTGTCCACAAGTAAATAGTGCAGGGATCGTTCAAACATTTTCATTTCCATAACTTAGTCAAAAATTGGGAACAGCATTGTAGACACATGGCTATGCACATTTCATCAGAGCTGATAAATAAAAAAATAAATAAAACCAGTATATTTCAAATCATAATCAGGCAGGTTTCTATTTTCTTGATTTTTGGTTATTGTAGCATAACATGCTAGAAGATATTTTTTATTCTTCTAGTTTCAGGCTGTTACATTCAGACTGAAATCAGACTGCTTTTTAAAACTTAACCATCTAAACATTTGCTTTTTGAAATTACTGTAGACAGAACATCGTGCAGTCTAAAACGATGCAGTCCTTGAGCAGATTTCTTTGTCAATAGTTTGTTTTAAAACTCTCATTTTGATCCCCCCTCATTTCTCCTTCTCACAACCTTTACATACTTTTATAATCAGATATAGTTTAATGTTTATATGTACGCATTTCATTGGAAAGGTGCCAGTGATCAGAAATGTCCTATTGGTTATCACCACAGATTCTTGGGAAGACTGTTCTTCAGGGCAAAGTAAACAGTGGAAAAAAAGTCTCCAGATTCAGCTAATGTCTGGAGAAAAGAGAAAGGGCTTGCCAGGCTTGAATTTAAAAACCTTTGGCATCATGTGCTTTTTCTTAATTGCACTTTTGCTGCTGCCTTACACGATGAAACCTCTGACTGCAGCCTGAATCACAAAGACCAGATGGGTGATGAACACCTGCTCCCAGGCTACAGTCTGTTGCTTTATCAGGACAGCTCTGGTCATGTGGAGCGCAACCGCCTTGAGCAGCTTCATTTATATAATACAGTATTTATAATCTATTATTCAACCGAAAACAGACACAGAAAGTGGAGCACACAGTGAGTGTGTGACTGTTTATTACAAAGCACAGAGAGCTGGAACCTAAAATGACTCTTACTCTGGTTTTTAGGAGCTCTGGGATCATCAGTTAGCCATGTGATGAGAACACTCGTGGGAAATAATTTTAAAAGAATTAAAAATAACCAGTAAGGACAAATAAAAAAGGACCTAATTCACTGTGGATGTTACATTACAGCTGATACAAACATGATAATTTAACATGCCACAAAAGAACACTGGAAATATAACTGAGCTATCATTAATCTCATTGGTTCAATCTGCATGTCAGTGTGATGTTAGTGTTTCCCTGCACTGTGCAATGCAATTAGTGTACCCAGTTTATTGTTAAGATGCTTCTTTCACACAACCACAAAACAATTTAACAACAGCATCCAAAGCCCTAAATATTTTACCTCCCCTGTCAGATGCAGTAAATTTGTGATCCAGTCCAGGGAACACATTGTTCTTCTAATTTGTCCTGTATTTTTTGACCTACATTAAGAGTCTGATGTGCTATTTAGACACTGGCCTACATTCATCTATCTTCTCACTAATCACTGTTTGGCATAAAATACCTCAGCTATCCTGTTCAGTGTTGATTTTAAAATGACCACTGATGAAAAGAAATATTTTCATAACAAATTGTTAAAAATCTACAACAATTATGAAGTGGAGGAAGAATGTAGCTATTAGAATGCTGAGGCCTACTTTGAAAAAGAGAGCAATAAACTGCAGGCCACTTTAAGCCTTACCTGTGTTTGTGCAAATTAATTAAATTAAAAGGTGCCTACTTTGATAGTACCTTCAGCTGCTCCCTTGTTATAATCCACCAATGGGTCGCTACAGCAGATCAATCCGCATAGGTAATTGGGCAGAGGTTTTATGCTAGTTGCCCTTCCTGATGCAACCTTACATGGTGAGAGGGGCTTGTGTCCCCACCAGGGACCGATAGCAAATTTTTAAAATAGTAGCAGCTGAATTGCTTTACATACAGTAAAAGTTAAAAAAGTAAAGTTTCTGTTTTATTTTGACCAGCAGCAGATAAAGCATACCGGTAAGATAGCAGCATTGGTGGTGAAAGCAAATCAATTTATTCATGCACTGTTGAATTCAATATTTTTCTCTGTGATTTTGTTTTGGGAGGCCTCAGGGGAAATAAAATGTGTATCTACCTACAATGTAACCACCACATCTAGTTTTCTGTCAAAGTCGCAGGGAGCCACTGGAGATGGGCAAAAGAACCATGGGTTTTAGACCCTGGCCTAAACCCTTAAGATTAATTAAACTGGATTGATCTCATTAGTCCTCTGATTGGATGTTGGAGTAATTGAGGAATGATTGTGGACAAAAGCACTGGGCCACACCTCAATTACTAAATTCAAGTGTTTCATTCAGTCCCAGTGCTACAGGTGTCACCTAGCCATACAATCTGCCTTTACAAACATTGATGAAAGAATAGATAAAGAGCCCATTAAATTTAAGTGTGGCAGTAGTGTAGTGGCCTACACATTCGCCTTACAAGCGAAAGGTCCCTGGTTTGAATCCAGGTGGGGACCCAAGCCCCTCTCACCATGGAGGGTTGTATCAGGAATGCAAACTGGCGTAATAAATCTCTGCCAAATTACTGATGCTCACTAATCCACTATGGCGGCCCCTTGAGGAGAATACAATGGAGCAGCCGAAGGTACTGTCATAGGACGCCACCGTTGCAACAAGTCAGTTCGTAAAATTTTTTCCCTTCTAAATATTCCACGATCAACTGTGAGTGGTATTATTGCAAAGTGGAATTGTTTAAGCACCACAGCAACTCAGGAAGTGACAGACCACGTAAAGTTGCAGGCTGCTGTCAATGTCCTGCTCCACGGACAGGCTTCGGAGATTGTTCCTCCCCCCACACGACTCTTTAATTCCACTTGGGGGAGTAAACCTTAACTCCTATATTCCTCACTGTCCAATTTCTGTACTAATCAAAGCACACCACTCCTGGAGTTTTAAACTTTTAAAACTTCTTATTGTGTTTGTCCCCGTTGTGGTTTAAACATTTGCCTCACAAGCAAGAGGTCCCTGGTTCAATTCCAGGTGGGGACACAACCCCCTCTCACCATTGAGGGTTGCGTCAGGAAGGTCATCCGGCGTAAAACCTCTGCCAAAATAACAATGTGCTTTAATGCACTGTGGCAACCCCTGCGGGGAAAATACAGCTCCTTGCAGATTTTTTATTTTTGGTCAAAAATTACTTGTACTGTGAAGCAGGATTTTCACTTATCCAGGTAACTTTGCAGTTATCTTTGGGTTTTCAGTACTTCAAAGGTGGTTGACTTCTTACCAGGGTAGATCACCAGGATAACTTATGCTACAGACCTAACCTGCTCAGGAGCAGGTTAAGTTCTAGGGTAGAGATCAACAGAAATGAAGTCAATGCCTACTGACCAGTCACTTCTCTGGAAAATAGCATCACTGATCCTGGAAGATGCCTCAGACCTCTGAGTAATAGCATCCAAAGTCTTTCAGCATCAGTAATAAATACAGATTCTTAAACACAACTTTATTCATTTACCATTGATTTGATTTTTTTCCATTGTTGGATGCGAATAATTTTATTGCTCACTGTGCATTAATACGAGAACCCAAAAGAGGGCACGTATTTGTACTTGTGGACATTTCTATCAGTTCCGCACACTGTCTAACCCTGGCTTGCTTCATAGTACAGACCTCACACTGATGAGTGACACCAAAACAAACTATTTTTTTAAAATATCAAAAATGTTTATTTAGCCTTTTACTGTATGTACAAAACAACATAACCTAATTTAATGGGTGGCCATGTCACCCCAAAATCACCTCGTTATACAATGACAGTCACCACTAGTCCTGTTTTACACGGTCCACATATTGACATATCGTCCTGTATGTATAACAGTTCCCAGACAGAGCAGGTTTGGGCCTCTGTAGAACCAGTCCTCTATTTGAACTGATTATCAATGAGCGTGCCCTTCATCTTGGCTTTCTTGGCCTCCAGCTCAGCCAGCTCCTGCAGTCTCCTCTTGCTCATGCCTTTCCTCTCCAGCTGCTTCTCGATTACTTTTGCATTCTGTGCGTACGAGTCCGCCACCTCCCTGGCCTCGATCTCCTCCTCCTCCTCGTCGATGGTGGAGACCGTGACGGAGCTGAACTTGCCCATGTCTTTGGTCCGCTTAGTCATCATCACGCGGACTTTCTTGGGAGCCTCCGGCTGCTTCTGGCTGTAGACGCTGGTGTTGCCGAAGCCCTGTCCGAACTTGACCACGGCTCCGTCCACGATGAAGGTGGCCGGGTTGTTTTTCTCCTGGTGCTGGTAGAAGAGCAGCAGGCCGCACTTGCCGCACTTCTTGCGGTACTGCCTCTCGATGCCCTCGGCTCTCTTGATGTACGCGTTTTCGTCCTCCTCCACGTTGCAGAACTTGTGTGCGTGTTTGGCCGCGTCGATCACCCTGGCTCGGTCCCGGGGCCTCATAGGAAGCTTCTCCAGCTGGCAGTCCAGGACCAAAACCATCTGCCCGCACAGGCAGTAGTAAACATGAAGAGGCTTCTCTCCGTCGTCATACTCCTCTCTGTCTCTGGTATCCGAGCACACCACGCTTCTGGAAACGACCTTTGGCATGTTCGCTCACTTGGGTGTATTTTAGAAGTAAAGTCAGATTACTAGTTATCCCAGACAGCCATGAAAGCAAAACCTGACGAGAACACTCAAACAACGCAACATTTCCTGTGTACGCCACTGCTATTGTTCCTAAGAGAAACCCAAGTGTCGCATATTTGTTCCGCCTTGCTACTTTGTTCCGTGAAGGTCAAAATAAATGAGTGTGTGTGTGTTAGGGCCGCTGGAAACAAAGAGAGAAAAAAGAGGCAATTTTTCCGGTAAAAGTAACAAATTTATGAGACAAAAATGGCAAATTTATGAGGGGGAAAAAAGCATGTTTAGAACCTTGCTTGTCTGTGTTGATGGCTGCTAGATATATTCACTATTCATATTTCACTAAATTTAAATTTAAAATGACATTTAGCAATAAAAACACGTATTTTGCATCAAATGCTGTGTGCTGTATGTGTTACAATAATATTAATCAGACAATGTGAAGGAACTGTCTGTATAATAGATTTAAAGTGATTGTAAAGACCCAGGAAACCCAAGTTCTTCTGTTGCTTTTAAATAAATATATAAATATGTTCTCCACGTGATCTTAATGCATTATTCTGTTAAGATTTCTTATTTCATTTGTCAGTACCTTAACATCTGGTAATATCTGTAGTCTGTATTAATGTAAGTTAGGTTAAAGGTTAAGTTAGGTTCTCAACTCATCAGATCATCAATATGTTTGAGTAAAATAGACTTTATAGTCAAGGAAGTACCACTCAAATAGTTACTAAGTCTTCTGGAAAAATAGAAATAGATTTTTGCTTTGAATTTATAGCCTACAATACCAGGTATTTAAATTAATTTCAAAATATATAGAGCAAACATTTAAGTTACATTATATTCTACTACAGTAATATGATTACTTTGAAGCTTGCTTCTGTTTGAGATATAGTGGGTTAATATGTATTTTTTCCAGCAAATGTGATGAACAACAAACAATAGGAAAGAACTAGGGCAACCAGAAAATAATAGTCGAGAGACAAAGGCTGTATTTTTTGGCTGCTCCCTTAAGGGTTGCCACAGTGGATAATCTGCCTCCATCCTCTTGTCAACAACCCTCTGCATGCCCTGCTTCACTGCATCCATGAACCTTTGCTATGGTTGTCCCCTTTTCCTACCTTCAACATGTAATCTTTTTCCCAGTGATTTTCTTTGGTAAAAATTCCACAGGCTTATGAGTCTTAGGCAAATTGTGTTTCTGGTTACCAATTTAGGGCGTCAGTTTGCTGCAAGCTTGCAGCCACATGCAATTTTGTTCAGACTAGTCAACAGCTGCAGATACTGGCATACATCTGTATTTTAGGTGTACTTATGTTTAGCTTTTTACAGTATATTCTATTACAGTTTGAGCTTTGGGTCCAATTGTGCTTCCCATGACCACAAACAGAAGAAATTGTGCATTTAAGCCTGAAGCCATTTATTACATTTCATACAAGCTTTTGTTCCAAACTGCAATTATGGATTCTCCTACAACCTTGGCATGATGAGTCTTAATCAGGAAAGACATTTCCTAGCATCAAGTCTTCTACAGGATCCAGACATTAATATGCCACTTAGTCAAGTCATCCTGGCTCATAAAAATTTAGTATCACAATTGCAGTTTTGTACAGAGCCCTGGGTGAATGACCTTGGTCACATGACAAGCACTCCTGAACACCACAGCTGATTTAATACTGAAGCCTTGAAACCACACACACCACTTGGAAAGCATTAAGCCGAAGCCACACAATACATTGTTAAACATACATGTTTATTTCAACACCCAAAGACAAGTACAAAATACATTTAGAAGACATGTGCAAATTCATAATCAGTGTAATATTCAATGGCTCCATTCTAAGTGCAGGAGAGAGGTGATGCCGTGGACTCCTCACTGGCAGCAGCTGGTGTCACATGTCTTCCCTTTGCACACGCAGCCAGAGGCGCACTTGCTGCAGCCTGAAGGGCAGCAATCACAGCAGCCTGCAATGACAGACCCCGTTAGTGACAGAACTAAAACCAGGGAGGAAAGAGGAGAAGGCATACAACTGAAGAAAAGTTACAAGCCAAGGTTAGTAAGGAGGGGTGGCTTTTACCAACTGAGACAAGACTTGGACCTTACGTTCATTTAAAGTAATTAAAGCCACCTGAGCAGGTTACAAGGGAACCTCCTTCAAACTAAGAGTCAATCGAGCGCTGCACGACTAAAATACTAAGTGTCCAGATTAGTTGGGAATGAAACAGGGATGAAACACTGCGTGGAGTGACACCGAAAAGAGGAGAAACTCGTGGTTTGATGTGGATGTGAGGAGGAGGAGTCCGACTTACTCTTCTTGCAGCTGGTACAGGAGCAGTTTTTGCACGTGCAGGATCCTCCGCAGTTGCAGGTTCCAGCTGAGCACAACAAACAGATCATTTCCACACAGCCCGCAATACACGACAAACAAAAATAAATAAACAGTGAAGAGAATACTCACTCTTAGCGCACTCGCAGGGGTCCATTGTTCAGCTGGTGGCGTGATCTCGTAGAGAGAGACAGATGCTGGCTTGTTTTCAGTCTGGGTGTGAGTGACAGCGTGAAGGGGCGGCTCTTTTATAGCGTCCAGGGGACAACAGAGCCGGGTGCAAAACACGCCTGTCACGGTGCGCGCCAGCACGTGGTGAATGATTACAAAGAGGTTTGTGCACACGACGTGGGCAGCCGCTCTGCAGTGGGAACAGAGAGCCCCCATGCGTGAACCTCTGGCGTGCTGTCTGAACATTATATAAGACTCCTGTTCCAAACCGCGCAATTAATTTATTTACACTGGGGGAAAACATCATTAGGACACGATGGCCATCTGAACACATGGTCATAAAAAGTCACCATCATTTAAGTGCCACTTGGGTCTCATATGTGGACGTTTCTGATTATAGGAAGTGAATTTATGCGCAACCTTTGGCGCACAGATCAACACCAGTGGCGCTTTTTTGGCGCACGGAATTATGTGTTCAATATCTGTGGAGATGCGCTCATGAGACAGAAAACACGTAGGCACGTACTTTGATCTAAAGTGTTTTGCTTTATAATTTAGACACTAATACATTCTATGGCCGTGTTATCGCGTTATTAACCCGTTCAAGTCATTAGTCTGTGCTTTCATTTAATTGGCATAAAAATATTCTCCTTAAGGGGTCGCCACAGCTGATTAATCCACACTGGTAATTTGGCAGAGGTTTTACACCGGACGCCCTTCCTGACACAGCCTTTCACGGTGAGAGGGGCCTGTGTCCCCACCTGGAATCGAACCAGGGACCTTTTGCCTCACGAGCAAGTGTCTAAATGCAAAGTATAACTGGCAAATAAAAATAATACATCCGCTTTATAGGGGTTTTTATGCCAAGAATACAGAAAGTAACCTAAAAACAATGTACTGTGGATCTTCAGATGTTATCTTAAGGTGTGAATTTCCCCTATGGAGATGAATAAAGTATCTATCTATCTATCGTGTGACTCCGAGGCGTTGTCACGTCACTACAATCTTCAGCTTTGCCTAATTTGTTATTTTAAAATTATTATTATTGAAAAAACTTTATATAGTCATTGCCCTTTTGAGCAACTGAAACGAAAATTCCAGAGAATAAAGGAGTTCTCTGGCATTTCTCCGCAGTGTTTTTGGGGCTGTGCACACGGTACAGTCGAGCCGCTATCTGCGCGCTGTCACCGGCGCTCTGCACCCGGCCGCCTTGCCGTGAGCAAACCAAGAGCAAACATGCTCTTTGAATGTGCTGCCTTTACGTGCCGTGTGCTGTGGGGAATTTCCAATTCGAGAGCCAGTCGAGCGCACACGGCGTGGAACGTTGGTATTTTTCCACAAATGGCATCCAGAATGACTGTGCATCCACATCAGCGAGTTTTTGTTTAATATGTGTCAGCATATTGTTAACTTTATGATTAAAAAAAACGAAGGGTGTGTGAGAGTAAAATGCTGGCTACAATAAGATCCCGGTTATTTTTGGGGGCAGCACGCTCGCTTCGACCCAAACACTACCGTGTCCTCATGAGAATGTCGTATTTACTGGCTGACTTAGGCTGTTTTACTGCTTTTTGACTATGGAGACTATCGACAATCACAGGTTTTGCATCTTGTGACTGGAACCTGAAGGCAGCAGTATTCCTTTTGCGCTCGCCACCGCTCACCGGAGTGTTTTTCCATACGTGTAATTCCTAGTAAGTGTCTGCTCATAATGAGTTGACTGACGCATTACAGGATGTGACCAATTTTAAACCACAGGGTGTGACGGGCGAAATAAGGGTTTTAGAGATGAGTGCAACCTTTGTTGTTGAAATGGATAAAATGCTAATTAAGAGAGCAAAAAACAGTCATTAAATCACATTCCACGTACATGGAAATCACAAAAGTTGTTTAACCCTCAGAGCTTTATAAACATTTGAACAACTCTCCAGAGACAGAAAACTATACAGAAAAGTACATGAATGACACCTGTTTCCATTCATAAAAAGGCCGGGTATATATATAAAGGCACTTTTGCCTAAATTTGGCTTTTAAAACTCACCTTAGATTCTGGTTAAGATATTTACAATAATATAAAAAAGAAAGACTCTCTGCAGTCCTGTGACAAACTACATTCTCAAAATGATGCGTTAAAATAAATACATGCTATTTTCAATTAATTTGTTTGAAGAAGAAGAAGAAGAAGTACACCCTCACTGTTTCCATGGGAATTGAGAGCCTAAATAGCAGCCAGGGGGGCTAGTTAAATGCACTTGATTAAATGATCATCAGCAAGTGTGACCAAAGTAGAAGTTTTGGCAGTTTGCTGGTGTGGATCATTCAGGTGTGTGTTAACACAATGTCACAATCTTCCTAGGGGTGGATGTCCCACCAAATTCACCCCAAGGTCAGACTGTGCAATGCTCTGAACAGATGTAGAAACCCAAGAGCTACATCTGAGACTCTGCAGGCCTCAGGTGGTGTGTTAAAGTTCACAACATTAGTGTTAGAGAAAGACTGGCCAAGTATGGCTTGTTTGGAAAGGCTGTCAGGAAAATCCCTCTTCTTTATAAAAAGAATATGATGACAAAACACAAGACTTATGAAACAACGTCAGATGAGGCCAAAGTGAAGATATTTGGTCATAATGCACAGCACCATGTTTGGTGAAAACCAAACACGGTATATCAGCACAAGCACCTCACACCATCTGTCAGGCATGGTAGCGGAGGGGTGATGATTTAGGCTTGTTTTTGTAGCCACAGAACCTGGGTACCTTGCAGTCAGCCATGAACTCCTCTGTATACCAAAGTATTCTTGAGTCAAATGTGAAGCCACCTGGCCAAAAAGCTAAAGCTTGGCTGGGTCATGCAACATGACAATGTTTCCAAGTATACCAGCAAAGCTAGAACAGGATGGCTGAAAAAGAAAAGAATCGAGGTGTTGCAATGGCCCAGTCAAAGTTCAGACCTCAACCACATTAAAATGCTGTGGTGGGACTTCAGGAGAGCTATGCATAAATTAATGCCTACAAACTCCAAAACACTGATGGGTGGTTGTGGCTCAGGAGGTAGGGTGGGTTGTCTTTTAATCAGAAAGTTGCTGGCTCAATTCCCAGCTGCTCCAGTTTGCATGCTAAAGTGTCTGTAGGCAAAACACTGAACTTAAACTTGCCCCTTAATGTATTCATCAGTGTGTGAACATATAGTTAAATACGCATAAAAGGCATAGAATAAAGAATGGGCGAATGAGGCTTGTATTAAAAAGTGCTTGGGGGGCTCAGTTAATGTAGAAAAGTGTTATATAAGTACCAGTCCATTTGCTGAGCCAATGTTGCAGAGAAGAGATGGTCAAAATAACTGCTAACCTCATAGAAAACAAGTTCAAGTTACTGCTGCTGCAGGTCTCGCTACAAGCCATTAAATCATGGGGTGTACTTAATTTGTGACAGGACTGCATGGAGTGAAAACTTTCTTTGTCACATGACTGTAAATTGGAACTAATTAATACTTATTTCCCACTACATCTTTTTGTTTTTGGACCCTAGTACAGTCCCAGCTAGCAGGAGAACCTTCCCAAAATATCTGTAGACATTTTCTACAGCTTTTGAAGGCTTTTTCTCTTCTGCCATCAGACCAAAATGTCAGCGTTGTTGAGTGTAGTATGTTGTATTTTTCCAGGGATTTAACTTAGTCATATGACTTAGACAAAATGTCCAAGGTGGTATTTCTTACTGGCATGGGGTGCAATAGGATGGTTAGCACTGTCCTCCCACAGTCCAAAGACATGCTTGTTAGGTTAATTGGTGATTTTAAATTGGCTGTTAGTGTGACTGTGAGCATGAATGATTATCTTTCTCTCTGTAGCCCTGTAATGGCCTACTGAACTGCTAGGGGTGTACTTAGCCTCTGCCCAAAGTCAGCTGAGACTGATGTAATGGGTCATAAATGTATTGAGGAACCTTAAGTTAACTGCTACTACTAAAAATGTTTTACAAATCATAGAGTATGATCTAACGATATTATTGGTAAATATTTTAAAATAGTTATCACCATACAGTTTTAGAATGCTTTTAAGAGTGTTATCCTGCCCTTAAAAAGAATGTTTGGGGAACTAATTTAAAAGTTGTAGCTGAAAACATTAACAGAACATCGACTGGTAATGTTCTCAGAACATTTTTAGAATAAAAGGTTTTGGAACTGGGGGAGCTTTGCATGACTGGCAGTCAAAATAAGCCTTATTTATCATAGGGGCAGCCCTTCACTTTAACTTTGGATTTATTTATGCTACATTTGAACTTTATACATGCAGCACATGTTGATATATTTTTCATCCTTTCAGATTTATATTTATGTATAGATAACTGAGCGTCTGTAACAAAAATGCAATACCCCTCCCTGGGATTAATAAGGTATTCTGATTCACTTCTTAGTCCATTTGAAACAAGCTGTTGTATTGTCTCCCTACGGCCTTCCGATTGGCTGCCCCTCACAAACAGAATGATTGAACAGCAAGTTGGCATGGCGGTTGTGCCCAAAGCTAGAGCTGTGTGGCTGAGATGACCATATACTCTCGCTGTGATGTCACACAGAGCCAAGAGTAGAAAAAAACTTTATGGCGTTACTTGTACATATTCTGACTTCATCATTTGAAACTTGAATATAAAAATCCATTATGCTAACTTTATATATATATATAAAACATTAACATTAAAAAACATAACACATTAATTTGTCATGCATCCTTTGTGAACTGCACTGGGTAGCACAACGTTTTAAAATGAGGTGGTACAGATTAATTTAGAATTCCCATTTTTGTTCAAAATTGAAGTTCCAAACTGCCATGGTTAACCTGGGACTCTGAAAGTGACAACTATGACAAAATGGCAACTAAAACTTTAGTGAACTACACAAAGCCAGTGCAGAGGAAGGTGCCGTTTGCTTTAGAGAGCTCTAGAGGGAGACATTTTCAAATGTATATAGATAATACACAGAGAAAACATTATCTGTAAAATAACTAAGCTGCCAGCGCAAGAAATTAGAATGTACACAGCTTAAGACAGATACCAAACACTAAAAAACAAATAGCACATGTGGTCTCAAATACTTTATTTGTACTAAAAGGCTTGATATAAAATAATGGACACATACAGAAGAAGTGAGTGAGATGCATGAAAATGTTCCCCATCGTGATCCAGTTCTCTTTACAAATGTTGCACTGCTCATTCTGAGAAGAGATTATACTGTCCACTTTGATTTCATGCTCAGTAACAGACTGCACATTGTTTGTCTAAGATGTGTGTTTATATGATAGGTCAGTAATGCTGACAGACAGACTGTACTTTACACTGATAGGCTATTCTATGATCATAAAGTTTTAAGTATGCTCCTGGCTAGACCAACATCCCTTAATTGTGGATGAGTGTGTATTTTTGCGTGTATGTGTGTGTAAGGGGCAGACAGTTGAGCCGCTATCTGAGCTTCCAGCCCAGCATGGGGCAGGGTACATCCACTACAAAATTTGACATGCTGACCCCTGCAAGGGGATTTATTTTGCATTAAAACTGATCTAGGGTGGTTTAAAAATAGACAGTGCACAGTTAAGTTGCTACAGGACACTTTCAGATGAGTGTGTGTAGAAAAAACATTTAAATCAACTGCACTGAAAATGGTAAAAATTGATTTAAGTTTAAGTGTGCTGCTGTCACTGAGCTCTGTTATGTGCTGAGCATGCTGGGATCTTGTTCCACCAGGATAGATATGTCTGTGTCTCCCTGGACCTCTTCAACACATGCTATCAATATATTCAAGGAAAAGGATTACTGCATTTGTGGAGAAGTTAGTGGTGCATGGTTAGCCCATTTTAGCACTGCGTGCTTCTGCCACTGATGACTTTGCTACAACGGGCCACATGTTTTCTGTCAACAAATGATATACTGTTGGGCAGACTATAAGAGGAGGAATGAGGACTCCTCTACTTTCCAGGAAGGTTCACACAAATCCACTGACAGGGGCTGGTCCTAAAGCAGGTCAGTGCAGTAAGAATAATGAATTCAGCAAAGAACTCTTGTAAATCCTGATTAAATAATACCTGGAAAATTGGGATGAATTTTCTTAAACTGACTACTGAGAGGAGGCTACTGTCCTGCAGTAAGTGCACTTAATAATGGTTATGCTGTTTGCTGCTGTTCTTTGTTCCATTAAGATTGTTTAGATACTGTCAGAACATTAAGAACATTGGCCATTATTAAGAACATAAAAAAGTCAAGCTGAGGTATATCTGGAGCTTAACAGCCAGTGCAACCTTATTTTCTATTAGCTGATTCCCGCATTTCTGTTCAGTGCATGAGCTCTGCATGTATACTATGTTAACTACCATTATTTTTAGTTTCCCTGTTTTCACACCAAATGGCACCAGGGCAACTTTACAACAGAGGTGTGGGGGAATCACTCATTGAATAGTTTGATTAGGTGAAAGGAAGGCTCATCAATCAAGTTAAACTAAACAGATCCAGAGCAGCTTTTGGTTACCACAGAAACTAGATTGACACCATTGCTGTGGTCTCTTACAAACCTTCAGCAGCACTGCAGGACCATGTAAGTATAAACTGTAACACAGATCCATGTAGGAACTATCTGTGCTGGTGTGAAACTATAGTTTGATTGTCTTGTTACTAAGCTATTTTTCTCCTTTTGCAGTATTTCCAGGTTTCATGCATTAAAATTTTAAATGCGTACATATGCTGTCTGAAATAATAACCATAATGATAACCTGGAAGACAGCTTTTTTAAAGCTCTGGCTAAAGCACACAGTACCAGTCAGTTTAAACTTCTGAATTCTCACTAACACACAATAGTAAAAAATTTTGCACTTATTATTTTAGCCAGATTGGCCATGATTCTTTTTCCTCTCATACCTTAAGAGCAATATGGGTCATATTTTACTGTCTTCACAGACTGCCATGGATCACGTGCTGAACATAGCTGACTATTACTTCTTCACTCCTTATGTTTACCCGCTCTCATGGCCTGAGCACTGGGCTCTGCGTCAGATTATCAGTCTGTGGGCGGTGACCAACCTGGGAGCATTGCTGATTTACCTGGGCTTTGGTGCTCTTAGCTTCTACTATGTGTTTGACCATAGACTCATGAAACATCCACAGTTTGTAGAGGTAGGACATTGAATGGATTGGCAAATCTGATATTGTTTCCAAACCAAGCGTTTCATAAACTTTTTGTCTTTGGTCCAACGACAGCATCAAGTAAGAAAGGAGATCCATTTGGGAACTGTCTCCATCTTCTGGATGAGCTTTCCCACTGTGGCCCTTTTCTTCTGGGAGGTCAGGGGACACAGCAAGCTTTATGATGACATTAATGAAACTTCCCTGGGTGAGAGATTTAAAATCTTAATTTCCAACGCAGGATTCATGTTAGCCTCAGTTAATGTAAAACTAAAACCATAGTTGTTGTTTAACAAGGTTTGCTGTGTTATCCCGTATTTTCTGTCATATGCAGTATAGTGCAAAAGTCTTGAGCTATCCCTTATTTCATTATTTTTTGCTTCCAAGAAACCAGATTTTCTTGTATTTTTAAAGTGGTCTTGAACTAGTTCTCCAGGCTTACTTCAGGTCTTTCAAAGTTTTTCTTTGGACATTTTTCACTCAGTTTCAGTCCAGTCCTGGTACCTGACCATTTTCAAAGGAATGTTTTTTTGGTTTGTTAAGTCACACAAAATTGACCTATGAATCATTCAAGCATAAAAATGCACCTAACATAAGCGATGAACCATTGCTGTGTCTACACATAATAGAAAACTTAAGAAACAATTTTCTATTGTATTGTATTTTTTTATTTTATACTGTATTCTATCTTTAAGCACTTTGTTTCTAGCAGCCTGTCACAAAAAATATTTTGTTCCCATTTCTTTAGTTAATTTTGTGAGAAATGCCAAAGATAGTACAGTTTGACAGGCATAAAATAGTATTTTTGCACCAATACGGGGATTCCCAAAGCGGTACTTGCCAAAAACTTTACATATCTCAGCACGGTGTGTAGTGTCTCTTTAAAAAATTTGAGGAAAATGAAGAAGAAGCAGCAGGCCTAAAACATACCTACATCAGATGAACAGGACGTGAAATTCATGCCCTTAACAAATAGGGGAAAAACATCCTTCAGTGATGCAGGACCTGAGGGATTCATCTGGACCTTCAGTTGGTCTATATACTGTTTGCCAAAGCCTAATCAGAAATGGTCTCAGTGGCTGTCAAGAAACTATTCTTAAGAAAGGGAAATGGGGAAAAAGGCTGAGGTATGCCAAATTACACAAGAAATGTACAGAAATCAGTGGCAACAGGTCTTATGGAGTGACAATTGGACTTTACAGAAGCAGTGAGAAGTCATCTTGACAGACAATGGAACAAAAGGCAGCCAACATTCAAAGAAGAGCTTTGGAATGTCCTTCAAAAAGCCTTGGGAAGTATTTCTGGACATTGCATGCTTAAGAGAGCTCTGGCTGTATTGAAGATAAAGATGATCATAACAAATATTGACTTTCAAGCGCATTAGAATTATGCAAACTCTCTTATTGTCTTGTGCTGTATTTCCATTTATGTTTGCACGTGTTTCAATAAATCATCGCACCTATTTCCCATTTTCCTAGCAACACATAAGGAAATGAGGGGTGGCTCAAGACTTTTAAAATGGTGGATGCTGGTATTAAAAATGTGCAAAGTTTCAAATAATGAGGTCAGTATATTTGCAAGTAATCCCTTTGAGCAAAAAGCTCAGACTTCATACTGTGCTAAATGTTCCACTTCAGATTTCTATTTTCTTGGTTCTGTATGAGATTCAAGCTGTGAATGCAGAAGCCAAATCCAGCTGTTGTTTAAACCTTCTACCTACAAAGGGCAGCCAGTCAGAAAAAAGTGTGGTTAAAGGAAGAGGTGGGGAGCTAAAATGCCTTCATTGAGACATACTAAGAAGTGAAAGGCTGCACTAAGGACCAGTATAAGATAAATAAGTATTATTTTGAAATGTGGATCATGCAAAGCTGATTTAGTAGAATATAAAAATGAAATGAGCTGGAAATGAGCATGCCTCCTTTAAAGTTACCTATGATTTAACTTTTACTGAATGTAAAACTTAACCAAGCCATACATTTTGTGAAGAGTTAAAAGAAGTTGCCAAATTAGTTTTGATAAAACTTATTAGTGCTTTTCTATTTCAGGCTGGTCAGGGGTGTTCCTGAGCATTGCTGGTTTCTTGCTCTTTACTGATATGTGCATTTACTGGATTCATCGCTCCATGCACCATAAGCACATTTACAAGGTGAGTTTCAGCTAATGACAAGTTTAGACCCTTTTTAGGGGTGCTCAAGAACACAAAATAGCATACACTGGCATATCAGTTTTGACCTCTGTCCAGTTGTATAGATTTAACTGGAGTGATGGGCTTCATGACAGGACTCATGTCATTCTAAACATGCCTTGAACAGGATGGCTGCCCCTGTGTTGAAGTCAGACTGTGTATCTGTTGTTCACTCAGGGGTTGCCTACCTGATGTCCTCTGTTGAGTCTGCAAAGTAGGAGGTTTGCATTACCTTGAAAACATTAATGTAAAAGCAAATTCCTTACCAGTTTGCTTCTTGCACTGGTGTATGGAGTGACACCCTGCTTTGACAGCTCCTGTATTAAATGATGCTACTTGAAGAGGTTTTATATGTTTCCAAGCAGCATATTCTATTATTCATTTACTGAAATGTATCAAGTGTATTGTTTATGTATTAATCACAAAATATTATATGCATAACACACTGATTAGAGGCTGAGCCCCCATAAAGGACTGACCTTAGAATCATCTCTGGTTTCAGCACCTTTATCAGCCTAAGTCTGCTCCAATCAGTGAGTTTATATTGCCAGTGGGTGGCTATGCACAGTGAAAGGGGTCGCCTGTAGAAATGAATCCACAGAGAATTATCCCCAGATGCTGCAGTTCCTCTTAGACCAGGTCTGTTAGCCTTTGTAAGCTCATGTTTAAGGCTTGTTTGTGTTATTGTACACCACCTACCCAGAACCAAACAGCCTGCAGGGAAAGTTTGCAAGCTCATATTGGACAATTCAGAAGCTTACAATGCATGTCCTTCATGAGTTGGTGGCGATTTACATTTGTTAGGACATAAAACCATTGCTAAGATTGCTCCACAGTTAAAACTGCTGCAAAGCTGCTTTCTTAAGATTGGTCACCTGGAATGCTCAAGTTTCCTTAAAAACACAGACTATGAATTGGTTTTTTTTGTATTTCTCACTAAAACAACCCTAAATTTAAGACCATTTGTGTTTCTCCCCCTCAGCACTTACATAAGCAGCACCATATATTCAAGATCCCTACACCGTTTGCCAGCCATGCCTTCCACCCACTCGATGGCTTTCTGCAGAGCTTACCGTATCACATCTACCCTTTCATCTTCCCTCTCCACAAGGTGCAGATCTTCTTCTGACTCCAGAAAGTTTGCAGAGTGCAGAGTTTACTGCACTTAAACTGAGTGAAGCTTAAATTGAATCAAATGATTTTAGGTCTTCTGTGGGTGGACAAACTTTGTGTAATCTAATACACTGAAATACAGAAAATACGCTCATAACTAAACAATGAAATATTTTGACTGACATTTGAGTTATTTACATTACAGGTGGTTTACCTCTCACTATTTGTCTTTGTCAACATCTGGACCATTTCCATCCACGATGGAGACTACCGCCTTCCAGGGCCGCTGATATTTCTGATCAATGGCGCTGCTCACCATGTAGACCATCACCTGTACTTTAACTATAATTATGGACAATACTTCACACTCTGGGATCGCCTGGGGGGCTCCTACCAACACCCTTCAGCTTTGCTGGGGAAGGGGCCACATGACCACATTCGCAGACTCAGGGCAGAGGCTGCAGAGACACAGTGATGACAGAACTACACTCAGGATGCCATTTCTGGTTTTAAAAACCCTTGGGGAGGTTTCTAAAGATGTCAAGAGGCTCCTACACCACCAATCATCTACAGCTGAAGTTGTGCAGATGTCTTGGATAATATAGACGCCTAGATGTTAGTCAAGCTGAGAAAGAAGTTAAAATGGTCCTCATATTGGCAAATTATATCTGTAAAAGATACTGAAATAATGTACTGTGTGTCTGCAATAACGGTCAGATTCATTTGTATGAAAAGTGGCCTGTAGCCTAGCCTGAAAATAATGACCAAATGCATGAAGTCTGGTGTGGTTTAAAGTATTAAACCAGAAATTTCCTTGATGTGTTTTGAGCGTGTTTAAGCAATTTTGTCAGATTTGTCCAATTAATTTATTTAAGAAATAAAACAAGACAGAATAACAATCCATTTTTCTATTAGACTGTGCAATACTACGACATCTAGTGGCCAGAATAACTGAAAGCTCTTTTAAGGACTATTGCACAGCTTAAGGTGGGAAGGTTTTGTTAGATTCTGGATGTCTTTCCATATTGTAGGCTACCAACTTCAGGGATTTAGATCTGTCAGAACCAGAGTTCCTTGTCACACCAGTCCAAGAGCAGTGGTGCTCTTCTTCAAAAAGGCAGTAGATCACAGAAAGATCCACTCACAGAGGTGGAACGTTTTCTGGGAATCGGACAAACTGTGAGATTCTTGTCATGTTTAAGTCCAGGGCTGTATTTGCTCAAATTTATCACAGTTTCATAAAGCAGGAATAATGTATGATAAGATTGATGAATAGCTGACAGCCAAGTATGACAAATTTTTTTTGTAAGTCTCAAGAACGTGCCATACAACAAACTGATAGATAATACATTTAGGTGTGTACCAAAATATATTTGTGTTTGTGTATTTTTACATTTTTACAGTCTGATTCTGTATTGATCTTTCAGCTTCCGGTGCTTGGTGTGTTTTCATGTAGACTCTGCAGGGCGAGGTCTGTCCACTTCATCTCTTGCTCTTTCACAGACTCTGTGGATCCTCCGTTGTCCTGCTCAGCCTCAGGCAGTTCACTCTGAAAGAAACCAGAGACAATGAGATGACACAAAAAAGAGGAGCAGTTCCCTACACTTTTAATCAAGAATATGATGCTATCAAGAATATCTGAAGGAACAATACCTAAACCAAAATAACAAGGTTTTCTATCAGATATTTAGGCAGGAGTATGTAGTTCATTATTGACAAAACTTCAGCAGTAAGCATACAGACAAAAAATGTTCACAGGTGATGTGCCAGTTTTGACAACATGAACAGACAAACAGTAAATCCAGTAAATGCTAGAAATCTTTTTGAGTCAGGATCCCAAATGTCATATACAATCACCAGCCACTTCATTAGGTACACCTGTTCAACTACTTGTTAATGCAAATATCTAATCAGCCATCACATATCAGCAACTCAATACATTTATGCATGCAGAGACAGTCAAGGCAATGTACTGAAGTTCAAAATGAGCATCAGAAAGTGGAATAATGTGAAGAGGATAATTTCTTAATACAGGGAGTCCTTAGTACCAGTTGAACATTGTTTAAAAGCTACAGTCTGCTACAGCATTGTTGCTCACCACGTCCACCCATTTAGTGCACCCACCTTCTGATAGTTGCTTCTAGCACAATAAGGCACTATGTCACAGAGATCAAATTATCTCAAACTGGATGAACAAGACAAAGAGTTCACTGTACTCAAATGGCCCCCGCAGTCACCAGATTTCAATCCAAAAGAGCACCTTTGAGATGTGGTAGAACAGGAGATTCACACCACAGATGTGCAGCTGACAAATCTGCAGCCACTGCACAATGCTGTCAGGTCAGTATGGATTAAAATCTCTGAGGAAAGTTTCCAGCACTTTGTTGAATCCATGCCACAAAGAAAGATAACATTTCTGAAGGAAAAAAAGCTGTCCAACCCAGAGCTAGCAAGGTGTGCCTGATGAAATAGCCGGTGAGTGTACCTTTAGAGAGAAAAAGGGACTGCTGTCACTAAAATTAAACAAAAATCTGTTGCTAGATTTCAAATAATTTAAACTTACAGTAACTTTTAACCTTCTCATTTATTTATTTATAAATGCTGTGCCATTAAAACTTGATAACCCTGAAGTTTTCAGAGTTATCCTATCATGATTTGTAATTCTTCACAGCTTGTGGAAAACAGTCTCTAGATCCCCATTTACAAGTTACAAACAAATTGCAATCTTTGCTTTGAGTTTACGGAGCAGTACAGTTATGAAGAAAGGTCCACATGTGCTAAATTAATGCTCTTTGAGATACCTCTTTAAAAAAATCATCGTTCTAGGTCAGAGGCACTTCCAATTCCATATTTCAAATAGGGTGACAAGGGGGGGGTCTACCCACCGGTCAGGGAGGGCTCATGGGAAACCACAAAATTAAATCAAAATTTAAAAAATCCATCTGAAATACACTTGGAAAATTCAGTGAATTATAATGATTTTAATGTGCACAGACCTCCTTCCTACCTCAATAAAAACACATTAGGAGATGCAGCTTCTCCCCTACTAATATAGCACAAAATATAATAATTATTAGTGGACCTAATAAAATATAGTCTAGTTACTGCTGCAAATATGTAACTATGTAAAAGTAAATAACACACCCTTTGTTTGCAGTTTGCAAAGTGAAGGAGTTAAAAGAATGACAGGCAGTGGACAAAAAGGAATCCATCTTTCAGAAATGACACATTTACTATTTTCCATTCATAACTGAACTAACAACTTTCACTGCCTGCGATATTATTTAAAATTTCATAGTCATACATTTACAGTGACGCAAACCAGCCACATGGGGCCCACAAGCCAGTGTAGTCCTAGTGCTGGTCCCAAGCGAGGGTAAATGGTGAGGGTTGCGTCAGGAAGGGCATCCGGCGTAAAAACTTTGCCAAATCAAATATGCGGATTCATAACACGACTTCCATACTGGATCGGTCGCAGCCTGGGTTAACAACGACCGCCTCTGGTGCCATTAGCCAATAGGGTGCCGGTGGAAACTATGCTACTGTTGGCCGAAGACCAAGGAGGGGGAGAGGGGGAAAGCATGTTAGGAGGCAGAGAGAGAGAAGGAAATGTAGGAGGGCGGAGGTAAGAGTAGGCACTTTAAGTGTAGGGATTATGACTGGTAAAGGGAGAGAGCTGGCTGATATGATGGAGAGAAGGAAGGTAGATATATTGTGTGTGCAAGAAACCAGGTGGAGGGGAAGCAAGGCTAGGAACATTGGAGGTGGATTCAAACTGTTCTACTATGATATAGGTAGGAAGAGAAATGAAGTAGGGGTCATCTTAAAGGATGAGGAGGTGTTGGGTAGGTATGGG
>VUQH01000475.1:3471-24603 GCA_015106775.1 Etroplus canarensis | reverse complement strand
AACCCAGAATCTCAGAGCCAGAAAAGGATCAAACCATGGGCCCTCCGGTAAAAGAAAAAAAGAAAAAAAAAAAAAAAGAAGCTCTCTTTTCCCTCGCCTACCACAGTGCCAGTGTAACAGGAACAGATATGTTAGCTTGAGGCTTGTCTAGCCAAGTGTCCTGCCCGTTCTCCCTCACCGCTCTCCCTACCCCAGGAGGTATTTTAGTACAAGTGGGATTAAGCTTGTATATCCCGGCCCCTATCTGTCATGCTGGGGATTATGATGCTGAGGGGAGGAGTGGCGGGTGGTGCTGTATGCTTCCGATTACTGGTTGACCGTGAAAGGTGTGCTGGGAAAACCAGGCAGGTAGGCAGTTGGACTAGGATACTGAGGGGAACAGTGACGGCAGTGACGCCATTTGGTAGTGCCATTAGGCTAGCGTCCAACTGACGTGAGCTAAGATATGCGGCTGTGTTGGGGTGGTAGACTGAATTCTTTTCTTCTTCTTCCGTGGCTTTCTCTTCTGAGAAAGTCTTTTCAGGGCCATTTCAGGTCGCACAGCACAGGGAGGCTGATAGAGGCTGGGAGGAAACCAGGAGGGGAGAAATTCATTGAGCTGATTACGCTGAGAGGCAGCTCATTTTCTCTATTAGCGCTGCTCTGATATATGTGAGATGTTAGAAAATTACTATTAACATTAATGTGTGACATCTCTGTGGTAGTTATGTCTTGAAGAAAAAGTCTATTTTTTCAATCCTTTTTTCTAACCGCCTGGGTCCTTTCTATATTGGTTTTGTCTTTATAATGGTTATTAATATACAGTGCTATAATAGTACTGTATTATTACTTACTGTGATGAGCATTCTGGGTATGCTCACTTTGATTTCAGTTTAACAAATATGTTTTAAGCCTTTAAATTGAAACCTAACTGAAGGGATATACAGTTATGTGAAAACGAAAGTATTCATAGGTACATCCCATGATTTAGTAGCTTATAGAACCACCTTTAGCAGCAGTAACTTGAAATAACACTTTCTGTATGACTTTATCAGTTTGTCATATCAGTGTGGAGGAATTTTGGCCTGCTCTTCCTGATCTCTTCTTCTTTGGTGCTTCAGGTCACTTGTTTATGCACAGCTCTCTTAAGGTTCTGCCACAGCTTTTCAATCCAGTTGAGGTCTGGACTTTAACTGGGTCATTGCAACACCTCAATTCTTTTATTTTTCAGCCATTCTCTTGTAGATTTATTGGTGTGCTTGGGATCATCCTGTTACATGACCAAGCTTTAGGTGTTGGAAAGATGGCCTCACATTTAACTCTAGAATGTTTTGGCATTCTTGCTTCAATTACTGCAAGGTGTCCAAGTTCTAGGACTACTAAAAAAAAGCCCAATTCACTCTCCCTGTCCACCACTGTGCTTGACAGCTGGTGTGAAGTCTTAGAGCTGGTTTATACCAAACATGGTGCTGTGCATTATGGCCAAACATCTCCACTTTGGTCTTGAGTGTCCAAAGGACATTGTTCCAGAAGTCTTGTGAGCTAACACACACCCAAATCCTCCAGACCAGCAAACTTTTGCTTTTATAGAGGTGGTCACACTGGCTGAGACTCATTTAGTCAAGGTCATCTGATTTTCAGTACCTTGCTAGTACTTACCTTCTTAATTTATATGGAATCACTAAGTGTGCACTTAGTTTTTCCCAGACCTACATAGAGACCTGTCAAAACTTTCTTTTGCACATGACTGTAGTTTTGTATCAGTCTAGGTGTATTCCATACCTTGCATTTTAATGTTGGCTGTTCTTTCAGGAAAATACCAAAAAGATTTGCAATGGCCCTCACAATCCATCATGCATTCGTAATTATATACCTTTTCATAGTTTTTGAATGGTCTACATAGTGATTTGTCTCATAATCATCCATACGATGAAAACAAGATGAATATAGTAAATAATGACAATAAGAAAATAAAGGGCTTCCATAAAGGCAAAACACCAAAGGTGTGAATATATAGCAAATAACTACTGCCAACTATTCTGCAAAACCTCAATGTGACTGTGTCCCATCTCAAGTGACCAATCAGGGGGGCTGGCAGACAGAAGAGGAGCTGTAAATTAAGTGCTAGTCATTAAAGTGACATTAATGGCATTATTGAGCAGAGAGGAAAAAATGAATCACAGAGAAATTGGCAAAGAAGTAGAGCGGTAGAAGGGGACTGGCAGAAAGCCAGTCAGGAGGCAGAACCTGGATAATGTCAGGAGCACATCGGAGGAGCAGGGCTACACTGGAACTAAACTGACCTCAGTAACACTGCTAATAACAGCCAGTTAGCAACTGCACTCTGGCTTTCCTTGTGTTATGTGAGAAACATACTCAGACTTGGTGCATACATTGCAACAGTCTTTCTTTAATGTTGCTAAGTATTACACAATTGGTATTTTCTGTCAAGCAATCTGACTGCTCGAAGGCATGCTCCAAATGTGTTGATTATTACCATAAAACATGATTTCCCCTTGCAATATTAGTTGCTATGCCAACTTTTGTGAAAACCAGGGACCTAGTTATCGCTCCTCTCCCTCTGTTGTTTATTCTTGTACGTTTGCGAACTTGCAGAGGCATCAGAAACAGTGTATTAAAAGCCATAATACTCCAGAGAATGCGCTTCATTGTGATGACTGTAACTTCAGATGAATAATCACAGTTAGCATGCCCTATTTGGTGTCATGCTGCTTTTTTTAAGGATTACTTTCTGTCTTGTACATCTGCAACACTGCAAAAAATTTGCATAGTATCTATCTTTTTATGAGTTCTAGGGAATCTATCTGTACTAGAATGAAACAAGACATTTCAAATATCTATAAAATCAAAAATAATTTTTTAAGATCTGAAGTGGGAATGTGGTGAGATTCAATTTTTGATTTAACAGTAATTTGTTACTTTATTAACTGAGCTGTGTCCTGTGTGACTTTAATGTTACTAGTGTTTGGATTGCTGGTTGGAGATATGAAAACACCACTAGTTGCAGTTCTAGTTTTGAGAGTTTCCCCTTGTGAACTTGGCTGCTCTGCCTTCTTAAGCACACACCATCAGTGGGGTGGGGTGGTTGTGGGTAGTGTTTTGGTGGTTGGGGAGAAGTGCTGTGTAAGAGGTGAAGTGAAGAGGGTAAAGGAGTGGGGAATGGTGAAGGCAAGTGCTCTGTGAGTAGTCAGGCCACCATCAGCAGCCGGAAACCTCCGGCTGTCCGGTGAGCGGCAGCAGCAAGGTACCAACATGAGGAGGGGGCAGGGTTACGCAGAGTGTTGGGAGGTACTCACTGACAGCCTATAGTTCTGCATCATTTTATCAAACTCCTCGTCAATTTTTTTGTATTTCTCTTCAGTGCGGGGGGTGAGGGAGAAGGGCTCCTCGGGGTCTGGGCTCTCAGAGTCCCGGTGCTCTTTCTTGTTCAGAGCCTTCGTTCCCCAAACAAAAGAAGAAGAAAGCAGACAGAGGGAGAGAGAAGGAGAGAAGAGGTAGATAGAAAAAAAGAAGAAAAGAAAGGGTAGGTTAGATAAGGTGACAAAAATGTGACTGTACTCACGCCATAGCGCTTGAAGAGACTGTCCAGGTCCTCAGTCTTGCGGTCGTTTAGTGGGCTTTGGTCGATGGAGTCGTCGCCATCGGGCTCAGGGCTGTTGCAGCCATTAAAGCCTTTCTTTCGCAACGTCTGAAGCGGTTAAAGAGGGGTAGAGGGGGAGAAGGAGGCACATTTACATTTCATTTTCCATGCACATATTGGAATTGGCACTTAGAAAACATTTTCATCTTTCAAACACAAATGAGCAACTTGATTGCATGAAATGTGCTGACTCCTACGCTGTTCACTGTATAAACATGAAGCCGTTAAGATCAGATGGAACAATCTGACCCTGATGATGACATAAAGGAAGTTTGTCTTTTTTCCTCGTGGCACCTTTTATGAGTACGAAGGCAGCCTTACAGAAGACACAGTCTCAACTTCAACCTCTGATAATCCTCTGTCGATTTGTGAGGTCAAAGTTCATAACATCTGCCGCCCACCTGAAGACAAGTTATTAACAAAGAATCTGCACTTGCTTACCCAGCAGGTGCACTCGGGAAGTCATGGTTTAAAAGACTGAACTACTACTGACTCTCATTCCAGATGGAGAAATCTTTCAAATCAGAGGATGTGGTCTGAGAAAACATGTGCAATAAGCTATGTATAAATCTGAGTTGCATGTCAGAAGATACAGTGAGACATCAAACCTCTGCACACCTTGGTTAATCAACGGTGTTAGTCATTGGTGTGAAGCTTTGCACTGAGGAATGTGGTAAAGCAAAGCAAAAGGGTAAAGGGTAAGCTAAGAAGCATGTGCTGGTATTAGCGCTTCAGCTAACGGCAGGCAGGTTGTGTTAGTGTTAGCACACTTTGGAAAGGGCGAGAAAAGGAAGAGGGAGACTGGTGAGCGCGAGGGAGATAAAGAGGCTCTTATTTTGAGAGGATTCTGCTAAACAAGATTTGCTGTTAAGTAGCTTTGCCTGGTGGGCCCTTGACTACAGAGCCAAGCAGAGAGATCCTCGTAGCAAAATGGATCTTAAACTGAAGCTGGAGAACCTACTGTGGTCCAGATACAAGCTTTAGCCTTGAGTGGTGCGAAAAGAAAGAAATCCCTTGCCTTGAAAGCTACCCCAAAGGAAAAACAGGCTATAGTTCACTGCCAAAAAAGAAGACTCTCTAGCCCTCACCCCAGCAAGTCTTTCCATCTACAACTGAGTCGTTAAAAAACATTTTTAGTAGGAATCAACAGATTTCAAACGGCCATCAGCTTCTTAAAAGAAAATGGCATCATCAAGAATGTTTAAAATCACAGCAGGCAGACAGCCTTAGAAAGATGATTTTACATTGTTTTCCCACAAAGTAAAATAGTAAAAATCACAAAAAGAAAGAAGCCAGTCATTTTTGTTTACCATGTTATCTGTTTTGTTTTAGCATTCAATATTTTTTGTACACTACCTCAGTGTTTAGCACACTCATTAAACTTCATGAAACTTGGTGCTAAGCTGAGGGGTATACTACAAAGACCATCCATAACCAGGTTTTCTTTTCTTTATCAGGCTTGACAAAACCTAAAAGCCCAGTCAGAAATAATGGGTATCATCAAAGTGGCTATAAACTTTCTCTATTAACTCAGGCTTTCTGCTTAAGGATTTGTGAATGCTCCCATAAAAGGGGGCGTTTGACATGTCATTTAGCTCCTCTTCAGCACAAAATGGATCAGTTGAACACTGCCCACTCCAATCACAGACATTAGTAGAGGAATCGGCAGCAGAGATCATAAACACCATAAAAAAATGTAAAAGTAGCATGCAACACTTTTGTAGCAAATAAGACAAGATAATGATTAATCTAGGAATCAGATCATCACAAACTCATAGAACAGCTCGGTGCACTCTCACTGTTGCTGTTTATTTCTAACATGACAAATGCAACTTGACACCCGTTCTTTACTGAAAACAAGCAGAAAATCCAATTCATCTGACCACAGCACACAGCGTTTCTGCATAGAGTTGCTGTATGGCTTCCTCCTACAGTTTCAAGCTGCATTTCTGCAGCAACAGACTGTGTTGAGCGACAATGGTTTTCTCCAGTACCTCCAAGCTCAGGTGGCTATATTTGTCACAGCAGCATGACAATTTCTAATGCAGTGTCATGAGGGCTCGAAGATCACACGCATTCATCAGAGGGTTTCCAACCTTGCCCTTTACACAACAAGATGCCCTCGAATTTTCTCAACTTTTCATGATATGATGCACTATAAATGTTGAAAGACCTGAATTCTCTGCAGTCTTGCTTTAAGAAATGTTCCTACTGAACTGACTAACAATCCTTGCACAAATTTTGGCACAGAGGGGTGAGCTACAACTAATCCTTGCTTGCAAAATCTGAGCCTTTGATGGATGCTACTTTTATACCCAGTTATGACATCTCAGTCTGCTTAAAAGCAGAGTCTTCCAAACTGGTGTTACTTGAATATTCTGATCACTTTTCAGTCTTATTTTAACTCTGTCCCAGCTTTGTTGAGTGTGTTGCAATAAATTTGTGCATATTTACAAAATACAATGAAGTTCATCAGTAAAACTTTTTGATTTTTTTTGCTTTGTACCTTTTGTCAGTTCAATAACGATTCACATGACTTAGAGCATTACAGATTTTATTGTTGCTTGGAAAATATCCTAACTTTCCTGGAAATGGGGTTTTTATACAGTATCGCATTTTTTCACAGTAGGATATAACTGGATGCACACTTTACAAGTTGACAAATCTAACTGGGAGTACTAGGATTTTCTTACTGTGCTTGCATTTGAAAATGTATACATGATTTGTAGTTTAGCATCTAAAATATATAAAACTACTCATATCGTTCCTTTGACATTCAATTATAGACCAAACGTATAATGAAAAAACTTTTACGGTGAATCACCTAACAGATATTATATTCAGTATCTCACGCTCCCTTTATTTTCGTTAATTAACAACCACCTGCTGGGTCAGGTGTGACTGTAGTCTAGTGGTGGTCTGATTAAAACATGAGCATGTGTTCCATGAGTGCACAGCACACAATCATTTCTAAATGAAAATGATTCAACTGCATGCAATTCAGCCTCTAAAGTGAAGCTGGTGAGAAGTCGTTGTATAGTGAGTGCTGGAGCAAACCCTGAGGAGAAAGAAACAGAGATTCTTTTCATTTTTGATGTATTAGCTTTAAATCCTAAAAACAGATGAGGGCAAGAGGGTAATGATGCCATTTGGATGTAAGGGTAAAGAGACTTTCAGTGTTAATAACAATAGTGCTCTTTGATATGAATCTCATTAAGACCCAAAGCCATTATTATTATCGCAATGTCAAAGCTGTGTTTTATCTACCCACAGAAATGGGTTATTAGAAAGATTTGTTCCAACATGGAGACAGTCTCCTGATTCAGCTGTTCATTCTCAACAGAACAAGTCAGGGCTCTGATCTGCAGCTTAATGCAAATTTAACACACAGTAGCAACCACCACGCGCTTTTGTTGTCCACAGTTCATAGAAAACACACTCTGTTGAGGCAGATGTGTGTGTGTGCGCTAACCTAGAAATTGAGAGCACAAAAGAACTACAGGGGAAAAAAAAAAATCAAATAAATAAAAATAGAAGAACTTTCAAAGTGACAATAAAGGCATGTGACAGAGGGCTGTATGGAGGACGTGATCGAGGCATGGACCTCCTGCCCTGACTGTCAGGACACAAAGCGATAAAGAGCCTGCAAACAAAACTGTGATGACACCGGAGCTGTGTTGGTACACTGTTCGCATGACACACATTTGTACTTGTATACTTGTGAAGAGAGACATAGTTCTAGCATTGGCATTTCCTTAGTATAGTTTACATGCAATAGCTAGATGGCTAACCCCAACCATAAAATAAATCCAATTCTGACCTTTAGGGCAAATCATTAAACCTGATTTTACTTCCAGAGATCTGGGACCATAGCAGCATCAAAGATCGGATTACCATCAGATATAGAATTTGGACATTAGTAGTTAGATGCTTTGACAGGTTATGAACAATGTTTCAATACCTAGGGAAACTACAGTCAAACATACATACAGCAGAAGTAAACAGCCACAGTTCTCATTAAAAGGTCATATGAAGGAGCCCAAAATAGCTTTTAATCAATTGACAAGCATTGTACAAGAAACAGCTAAAAAAATTTAAAAAATTAGAAGCTGTATCAGAAGAAGTCCCTAGGAGCCGTATCAGTGTGATAAAGGTATGTTCATATGTGCAGGGAGCTAGCTAAAAGTCATCCAGCTTAGTCAAAACAGGACTCCAATATTCATTCTCAATCAGCACAAAACTGTAAGAGCCCACAAACCCGTATCTGATTATTTGCAGCTTTCATTAGAATGAACAGGGTGCTATCTTTATCTAGTTATCTTAATATGTCCACAATCAAGTGACGGATGTTCACAATGAATCATTTCAGTAAAACATTTAACATTTGTCTTCATCTGCCAAGTTTGGCTATCTGATTGCCCACATTTCTTGATCTCATGTTCAAGGCTGCTCAGGCAAAAACCTTGAACATAAGAAGAATTACAAAAATGCCCTAGCTATTCTTTTCCTTAATGTTCTCATGCTTTAGGCCCATACACATAGACAAAACCCGTCACCTTTTCCAGAATCTAGCTGAGTGAGATCTGACAGACTCTTATTTTGTCTTTTGAATAATTTCTAAGACAGCTGGACACTTATTCATTTTAAAAAGCAAAGTTTATAAATTATAATTTCTTTCACAATTTTTTCTTTTTCTTCTCTTTGTTCTTATAATGCAGTTATAAGTGCATATGGGCAATTAAAGCTGTATAGTGTAATGGTTTACACCTTGCAAGTGAAAGGTCTCTGGGTTGATTCCAGGTGGAAACACAAGTCCCTCTCACCATGGACAGTTGCATCAGGAAGCGCATCCAGTGTAAAACCTTGGCCAAATCTGCTGTAGTGACCCCTTGGGGAGAATACAAGGGACCAAAGGACAATTATTACAGGCGATTAAAAAGAAGTAGTTCCAATTCTAATAAAAATATTGGTCATTCATTTGTAATATCTCTGTGCCCTAATTAATTAGTAGATTTTACTTAGCTGGCATACAAGCTTGCCATTGTTCATATTTTTTTAACAGATACAGTCATGTAAAAAAAATTACAAGACTCTATACAGTCAAATGAAAAATGGAGTACACCTAATGATTCAAAAGTTTGTGGAAACACCTCTAGCAACAATTGTTTTCTGTATGACTTTATTAGTCTCTCACATTGTTGTGGGCATTCATTTATGCACAGCTCTCTTAAGATCCCACCACAGCATTTCAGTCCAGTTGAGCTCTGGAATTTGAATTTTTTTTTCCTTTTTCAGTCATTCTGTTGTAGACTTGCTGGGGTCCTGTCTTGGTGCATGATCTACTTTCAGCCAGGCTTTGGCTATGAAACAGTTGGCCTCACATTTGACTCTACAATATTTTGGTATACAGAGGAGTTCATGGTCGACTCAATGAACGCTAGGTGCCCTGGTCCCGTGGCTGCACAACAAGCCCAAATCATCACCCCTCCAACACCGTGTTTGACAGTTGATATGAGTTGTCTTGGTTTCTCCAAATGTAGTGTAGTGCTGTGCATTATGGCCAAACATCTCCACTTTGGTCTTGTCTGCCTAAAAGACATGTTTCCAGAAAGCTTGTGGTTTGAATTTTAAATATTTCTGGTTCTTGTTTTTCCCAATATGGGTTCACAATTATCCACTGAGCTTGCTGGCTTACTCTATTTTCTGTCAAAGAAGCAACTTGTACAATAAGGTCAGAATAAAAGTGCATTTTACGTTCCACTGAAGTACAAAACACAGCCCATAAATTGAAATCCTGGACTCATCACTGCAGGTCAAACAGTCCTTTGTTACCCATCCATTCAGTGCTTTTGATTTCACATAAAAAGTGACAACCCTAATGGACACACTGACATATGGATGCAAACAGACGTACAGTACGCTTCCTTCTCACACTGTCTCTACTTGCTTTCACACACACTTGATATTTTTTGGAAATCACAGGTCTGTCTCTCTGTCTTTCTCTCATGTAAACGCAACTGATATTTTGTGAACATTACAGTGTAAACATGGGCATCATTCCTTGTCTCTCTCACTCTCTTTGTTTGTTTTCCCACTCTCAGAGTGAACATTTGTGTTACATTACAGTACATTCTCCCTCTCTCTCTCTCCTACTCTCACATACACATCCTCTGCAGTGCACTGATCAGCTTGTCTCTCAGTCAGCCATCTGTTCACCTGTCCGCTGTCGTCTCTCTTCCCCTTTCCCTCTCTCTTGCTCTATTGTGTTGCCAGGGTAAGATTCACCCTGCAGAGCACCACGCCAGCCTCTAACTGGCTATGGCTGCTCGCAAGCCCCGCCCCACCTCACTCTCTTCCTTCCCCTCTGGCTTGCTTGCTCGCCCACCCGCCTGTCCGCCCGCCCTCTGTTTCCAGCTCTCCATGAAACGCTGCTGCTGCTGCTTTGTCCTGTCTCGTTTTGTCTCTTTCTCGGCCTCTTAGCCCACCACCTTTAACGCAGCTCTCGCTCCCTCACAGAGCACGTGCAAAGTCTCACACTTGTCCTCCTGTGTTTTTCTGCCCTTAACATCTCTCTCAATCTCTTCCTTGAAATGCCTCCATACACAATTCTCCCCAGTCGCTCATTTACTCTCATCAACCTTCTTTCTCTCATGTGTTTTGTTTTTTCCCTCTACTCTCCCACTCTCCCTCTCTCCTCTTTTGCTAGGCCGCTCGTTCCCAGAGCATTCCCAACATAATTTCTTTCCCTCTTTCTCTCTCCTTCCAGCTCTAGCCTTTTATCCCTCACTCTGGGAATGTGTATGAAACTTCTAAGTGCTAAAAATCAGCACTGATTGTCTGGCCTTACTGATAGTTGTTGAAAGTGTTGCTTTTCCATGGATTCAATTTAAACAGTTATTGCAAGACTGCTTGTATTTAGGCAGCATTTGACATTTGACAAAATTGGCAATTCCTTTTCTCTCTTTTGCTTATTTTTGTCTGTCACCTTTTTTAACCTTTCCAGAAAAAAGATATGTTCATTTCTGCAACTGCAGTATGTGGGTATGTGAGAGAGCATCTTGCTTGTTGTGTTACACTGTTGGTTAGCATGTGCATATGTTTTAATTATATTTTTTGTACCCATTTGGGTGACTGTGGCTCAGGAGGTAGAGTGTGTCATCTTCTAACCAGAAGTTTAGTGGTTTGATCCCCAGCTGGGCCCGTCTACATGCCAAAGTGTCCTTGGGCATGACACTGAATGCTAAATTGCTCCAGATGCATCTATCAGTGTGAATGTGTGTGTGATAGTTAAATGCACTTACAGGCATAAACTAAAGTGCTGTGTGAATGGGTGAATGAGGTTTGTAGTAAGAAACACCTCCATGATCATGATCCATAACATCCGTATATCATCTCACAGGATACAAGTGGTATGCAACATCTGTGGCAGTGACATTTTAAGCTAATACAGCACTATTAGGGGCAGGTCTACCAAAGAAGAGAACCACTGAAAGTCTAGCAGCATGATAGGAATGGCAAATACAGGAATAGCAACAGTGGAAAGTTGTGCATTGACCTTCACAAAAAGGGGAAGTTATGCTGATCATGCTGGCAATTGAGGTAACTGCCCTATTATTTTAAAATGTATATACAGATGGCAGAAGGACACATGCACAGGCTCATTTTATGAACATTACTCCACACCAATATTCTAGGAAGAGTAGTGATTCTTGTGAAAGGTGAAACAAACACGTACAGCAACGACTGTGACCTTGACTTTGAGCACAATTTGGAGGAAGCCATTGGGTGATCACTGCGTGTAGGTTTTACTAAAATCTAAGCGATAATTTAGGAGAAGTAGTGATTCTCGTGAGTAGAGGATGGTGACATCCTTTGGCAGGATGGGCTAAAACGAACTCTCTTTGGCATCAAGAAGAACACAGAGCCCTGCAACCATTGGTGTGACCTCTACAATGACTTTATCTCAGCATAATCAAGTCAGTCAGGAATCTTACTGAAGACCACTTAAATTCACAGAAACTTTGGCCAGTTCTCCAAAACAATTGGAACTGCTTTAAAGACAAAGGAGGCTCACTCTAAAACAGTGATTTATGTGGCATTTCGTCTAAAGTTAAATGATGAGACCACCGGTTTTCAAGTCTGTCTTAAAACAAGCATCTGGTGTTCATGGTTTCCCCATTAAGTGACTAGGGATGACTCAATCAGTCCTCATTAAAAAAAAATTATCTGGAAATAATAGCTGTTACAGCAGTCTAAGTACAATCATTTGATGCCCAAATTCCCACTTTGAGTTACTGTCATCCTGCTGCAGCTCAATAGAGAAACAAATCTATGTGAATGTAGGGAATGTGCCAATAAAAACTAAGTGGAACTCTGGTAGATAGCCACTTGACTGGATTAATTTAGAGATCCCTTTATACATGAAAAGAAGACCGCAGATTTTGTTCTCTATCACTTCCAACAGAAGTTGGAACATGCACAATACAGTGTTGGGGTTTCTTTATGTTTTTTTTTCTTCTGTACTATGACAATGCAGTTTATATGGACTCAAAAGTACTTAGGTAGCAGGCGGAGTCCCTGCTGTCTAGGTCTGGTAAGTGCAAAGCACAATGTAATGCCACCGCCTATTGTGGCTTGTCAAATACCGAAATGCCGAAAAAAGTCTCACTCACACATGAAGCCCCCTACAGTCAGTCGTCTGGGGCATCATACCCACAGTCTCAGCACAGCAGTGGCTGCCAGGCTCCTCAGATGTTGTATTATAGATCAGCAGTTGTTGTTTCACATGCCACTAACCTACCAAGCTGTGAGATGTCAGGAAACCGTCTCGTTGCTGCCCACTAAAACAGGCATTTGCTATTGCGAAATGTTCAGAATGTGCTTCTTAGTACACCAGTAGTTAAAAACAGAAAATGAATATATAAACCAATGAGTAAAATAATATCAAATAGACTCAGTTTTTACTCACACTTCCTGTTGCTAGTGTTCCCTTGTGTAGAGTACTAATTAAACATTTATTTCAGGGTCAAAAACTTATTTAACATAAAAATATAACTGCACTGGAAAAAATCTCTATCACATAAAGTCTTTTTTTATCTTGTGATGGATTGAGCAAGATTTTTTGAATTAGAATAAAACTCAGGATGTTAGATTGGATTAATTGTCCAAATATTTGAACACAATTTAGTTATGTGCACTTGCAGACTTTTAATTTGTCCCAATTCAGTTTATTAAAAACCATCACTGCACAAACAGCCACCACCCCTCCATCTCTTACTGGGATTATTTATCCATGATAATAATGGAGCTCAGCTCTCACTGGGTCTCAGGAGGACCTCTGGATGATTTGCTTGGTATTAAAGGAAGCTGACCATGCATGTTGTCCTGCAGCGACTACAGACAGCCTGTAGGCTGGTGAGCGTTATTGATGTACACTCACCAGCCACTTCATTAGTCCCAGCCTGCTAGTACCGAGTTGGACCCTCTTTTGCCTTCAGAACTGCCTTAATTTGGTGCGGCATGGATTTTAAGAGTTGCTGGAAATGTTTTGGTACATCTTGACAATATCGCGTCACACAGTTGCTGCACATCCATGATGTGAATCTCCCATTCTACAGTGTTCTGGATTGAGCTCTGGTTACTGTGGAGCCCATGTGAGTGTATTGAAACAAACTGTGATTTTCAAGAAAGCAGTTTCAGAGGATTTGAGGTTTGTGACCTGAAGCAGTCATTAGAAGATGGGTACATGCAGTTACAAAGGGATGGACATGGTCAGCAATAATACTCAAGTAGGCTATAGTGTTAGTACCAGTTGAGCATTGTTCAAAGGGGCCCAAAGTGTGCCAAGTATCCCCCACACCCTAACAACACCATCACCACCAGCCTGAACTGTTGATACAAGGTAGGATAGATCCACGCTTTCATATCGTTGTCCAGAAGTCTGTCCCAGAAGAAATAGTGGCTCATCAAACCAGGCAATGTTTTTCAAACCACTTCTGAGAAGCCCATGTGAACTGTTCTTCATTTTAGTGTTCTTAGCTGACAGGAGCAGCACCCGTTGTGATCCTCTGCTGCTGTCGCTCATCTGCTTTAAGGTACAGAGATGCTCGTCTGCATACTAGTTGTAACAAGCGGATATCTGAGTTACTGTTTCCTTTCTGTTAAGCCAAACGAGTCTGGCCATTCTCCTCTGACCTCTGGCATCAGCTAGGCATTTTTGCCCAGAGAACTGCCTGTGCCTGCGACTGGATATTATCTCTTTTTTGGATCATTCTCTGTAAACCCTTCAGATGTTTTTTTTTCCAGGAAAATCTCAGCAGATCAGCAGTTTCTGAAATACTCAGACCAGTTGATCTGGTACCAACAACCATGTCATGTTCAAGGGCACTTAAATCACCTTTCTTCCCCATTCTGATGCTTGTTTTGAACTCCAGCAGGTCATCTTGACCATGCCTACATCCCTAAATGTATTGAGTTGCTGTCATGTGATTGGCTGATTAGATATTTGCGATAACAAGCAGTTGAACAGGTATACCTAATAAAGTGGCTGTGAGTGTACCTTTTACACTAAAGAAGGCTGTAAAATGTTGTTGAAGTGGTAATTTTAGTTTACTAAGATTTATTCTGTAAGTACGCATTTCTCTTTCAGAATCTGTATAAATTTGACTCAATCCGAGAGTAAGTGGTAAATTCTAAAATCAAGGACTTCAAGTACTTAATATTGTTTTAATGGAACCTTGGCTTTCATCACAGAGCTGTTAATCATTCTGTAAGAAAGGTCAGGATCTCTGGTCTGAGCAAAATACTATGAAAGCATGGTTTGATACAAAACATAATAGAAAGGATTAACGTGTATGACTCAACCTTGAAATGCAGCTGAAAAAACACGAAAGTAATAATAGTAAATAAAGTCCAATGATTTTGAGGCAATGACAAAACATACTACAACTTTGTATTTTGGATCAAAATCAAATTGTGTTAACATTGTTAAACTACAAATCAAAAATACTGGATTTCAAAAATAAAACAGTAAAATCTCTATATAGTAAAACAGTAAGTCTCCATTTTAAGTTATTCAAAAGTTTTGCTTTGCCTTTATCAGAGCACCTTTTACAACTTTTCTATAACCAGTCTCTCTTTTGTATCATTAGTTCATTCACTGTCACATGCTGAAAACTTGAGAACTGCAGTAACTGTAATTTATTTAATTTTCTGCTTATGGTAGGTGAACTGTAAAATTTGAAAAATATAAAAAGTTATTACTGAATAGCCAACACAGGTTATATGTGTCTAACTGTTGCGCAAACACCTCATGACATTTTGCAATGCACCTAAAATTTTTAAAATATAACCAAGGACATTTTTTGACTGAACGGTGGCCAGTGACCTGTCAGACAGACTCCCCTTTGACCTCATCTAGTCCAGATTAGGACCTCAGGGTACGGTAGGTCTTAGCAGGAAGACCACAGAGTTCAGATACCAAAGAAGGATTATATGAGGAGCATTTACAGGGCAGCACAGGGATCACCTCCCACCTGTGTGCTCAGAGAGAGGAAGTGTCAGGGGTTATGTGGGCATGCAAGTCTGGAGAGGGTTGATTTTCACAGAGTGCCCTGAGGGTAATTTGTGGTTGTACAGTATTTGTTTGAAGTGCTGAGACTGCTATAGCAACACAGCAAATCTGTTGCTTTCTGGGTGAATACTGGCAAGTGTGGTTTTGCAATACGTGAGGCTCTCCTGGCTGCAGCCCAGGAGGATCAAGGCGGTGCCCAAAGTCCTTAAGCACCAGCAGTGAAGCTCGCTGGTGAGATCTTCCTTTCTTGAGCCGCTTAAAGAAAAAAGGGCATCCCCCTTCTCCGCCCATCCAGCTTTCTCTCCTCAGCTATTCATCCCCACTCTTTTAGCATTTCACTCGCTCGTGCTCCCTCTGTCTCTTGCTCTCTTCCCTTCTTTGCCCTGACTGGGATCTGCAGTCAAGCGGATTAACACATTCTGACAGGAGAGGCAGGCTGCCCACACACACACACACACACACACTTTCAAGCAGCACGTGCATTTGGAGAGATGCTATGTGTGCATATGTACAGCCTCTCAAGCTTGCACTGAAGTGAAGGAATGTCTAACTGTGTGATGAATAAAGTCCATACACACACACACCTCAATATGAACTTAAGTGCTTCTAAGCATTTAGGAGCATAGCTGCATGGAAGTACAGTGCAGGCACAGTGACATCCACCATGCATAGAGTGTATATGTATGTGCACATATGAGTTTGCGTGTGCCTGCGTGACTATATCCACACTTCATAATTTATACTCAAAAGCACTTGCAGTGGCAGAGCAGCAAATGGGCACATTTTGTGACTATCCAATTATCCCCTCTCTCTGCTTCTCTCCCTCGCTCTCTCTCTGTCACTCGGTACGTCTCAGCTCTGTCCTTGACCAGCGATGCTACACCAAGTGCCAGTGCAGATAATCTTTAATAATTATCGTATAATTCACCAATCTTGTCACATTGACTCTTCTACTACACTGTGCACCACTAAAAGCCCCAACACTGTACGCCTAGCGTTTCTGCAACACACAACCAGTCATGGTTAAGGCCTTTAAATGTGCAACATGAACAAATTTGTAATGATTAATTATATGTGAAGATAAGACATTTATAATAACATCAAGCCTGTTCAAGCAGATTAAAGCTGGTTTGAGTACAAGCTTGGACAAAAACATATAAAGAAATTACACCATTTTTACTTTGCTGCTCTCTGATTTCTAAAAAGCACTTAATGAAACTCAACTTCCTGCCAGCATTTCACAGTAAAAACTCTTCTAGGAGAAGACACTGTAGCCCCTCCTCTAAAACTTGACCAGAAAATATCTGATCAAATCTCAGTCAAAGCTTAGCTTAGCACTCTATTAACTCTGTACTTTTCTTAGTGTCAGCAAATCTCCTTGTAGAGACAAATCAACACTACACGTATCCTAAAAACAAGTACTATGTGAGCCAAAGCCCCAGGAGTGTAAGAAGTCCTGTAAAAATAAGTACACAATATGGTTTAGTAGCTTGTAGAAGCACTTTTGCCAATAATAATTTGATGTATTGATATTCTGTATGACTATCAGTCTCTCACATCAGTGTGAAGGAATTTTAGCCTCTTCTTTACAAAATTGGTTCAGTTCATTGATGTTTGCAGGCAGTGATTCAGGTACAGCTCTCTTAAGGTCCCACCACATTAAAATGGGTTGAGGTCTGGACTTTGACTGGGCCATTGCAACACCTTGATTCTTTTCTTTTTCAGCCATTCTGTTGTAAATTTTTTTGTGCCCTTTAGATCATTGTCCTGTTGTATGATATAATTTTGGTCAAGCTTTAGCTGAGGTGTTTGTGGTGAGATGAAACTTTTCAAACCTAAGCTGTGCTGCCATGTTCTTTCAGAGAGACAAGGCTTTCTCCTGGTAACCCTTCCAATCAAACCATACTTGTTCAGTCTTTTTCTAATTGAACAGTCATGATTGTTAACATTTACCGTGCTAACTGAGACCTGTAGAGTCTTAGATGTAGCTCTTGGGGCTTTTTTTTTTTAGCATTACATGGTTTGACCTTGGGGAGAATTTGCTGGGAAATTGAATCCCTGGGAGATTGTGGTATTGTGTTAATAGACGACTGAATGCTGCAGACTAGGAAACTGCCAAAACTTCTGCTTTTATAAAGGTGGTCACACTGGCTGATGATCCATTTAATAAAGCAAATTTGATTAGCATCACTTGGCTGCTTCTCACAATCTCAATTCCAATGTGAGTGGTAAGGGTGTACTTCATTTTTCACAGGACTGCACAGGGTTCTGTGAAAACTTTCCTTTTCTCATGACTGTATATCCCCTTTCTTTATGCTGCAGTACTCCACTGTTGTCCAGAAACTATTAACACCACATCAGCAAGTCACACATTTGCACTCTGAAACATTTTTCTTCATTACTCTAAACACTGACAGTGTACAGAAATTTATTTTGACTAAATCAGTAGACAGTCCTAACTAAAGCACCCAATATGGCCTTATTTGCCAATGAAAACAATCCCCCAAAAATATACTATTCCCTGTAGAAAAATGTTTGCACTAACCCTATTTGAAAAAGTAAAAAGTGACACCGTAAAATCAAAATAAAAACAGAATGCAAGGACATGCAAATCATTAAAATCCTGATTGAAAAGTGATTGGAAAGAGCACAAAGAAGACATAAAAACTGAGATATGCTATTGTCATTGAAAAATAATGCTCAATTTAAATTTAAAGCCAGCAAAGTGTGAAAAAAAGGTATATTTTGACACTTGTTTTGTCAGCCACATCTTATTTTTAATTTTCAAACAAGTTTCAGCTGCTTAACAGTTGTCAATGGTTTGACTTTTCAACAATCTGTTTTGGAGCTAAATATCATACATTTCACACCACTACATTTATATTTTTACTCATTACCTTAGAGATTTACGCTTTCAATACAGGAAAAAGGCACATTTAAATGAATGCCGGGCTACAATTTTACTTATTATTTTGTGTGGCTATCTGCAGTATACTGGATAACCATATTCCTAAAAAAAAGTTTTGATTTTTTTTTTTTTGCCTCCAGCAAGGAGGTTATGTTTTTTATGTTCAGATTGTATGTCTGTCTATTAGCATGATTACAGAAAAAAGTTACAGACAGATGTGCGTAAAAAAAATTTACCAGTAGTGGGACTTGGCCCAACTTGGAAGAGATTAACTTTTGGAGCCGATCCAGATGAGGATCTGGCTTGAGGACTTCTTTGAAGGATTTTTTAACACTGTGACACAGGGCAAAATTTAGCATTATGCATGACATCTCAACAAATGCATGCTATAAAGTACCGACCAAAATTTGCAGACATTTGGGCTTGACATTCAGTAAAGTTTACCAAACTAATTGCAATCAGGGTATCGTTCTGGTTTCTAGTACTCAAACTACGCAAAACTGAGTTGTATAGACATAATGAAGCTATTAGAACATAACTACTAGGTGCAGAAATATGTAGCCAGTACTAACTTGTTGCTTTGACCGTGCAGAGTTTAGTAAATATAGCAAAACAGCATCTGATTCTGATAAATTTCCACCATTATTAGATTTTCATGAAAAATTCTTGAACTAATAATGATATTACTGTTATTCTAAGTTCTAAGGTCATGTTTTCCTTGTCAAATAATTCAAAAAATAATAATAACAGTAATATTTTACCTTAGGAAAACACAGAAATTCAGAAACGGTTCAACCTTGGGGGAGGTATGCAGTGTGGGACTGCTCTTGTTTTAAACTGAAATGATTCATGGTGCTTTTGCTACGGCAAAAAAGGCAAGGATTAATGAAAAATGTCAGGGATGTTCGACACTGACACCCATCTAACAATGTATACTGCAGCACATCTGGAGAAAGGGACAGCTGAGGACAAACAGTGGTGAATGTTGCTTAATGCTTCCTGGCTTATAAAGAGGACAGGTGGTGGGCAGTGTAAAGGCTGTTATAGGAAGGAAGCTCCCATGTAGGACACACACACACACAGAAGCTGACACACAACCAAGAGGCTCACCAAGCCTGAATATTGTATGAGGCGTTCTCATGGGCCACTGCAGAGCGTGCAAACAGAAAGAGAGGTGGACTTATGCATGCGCGCATACACACACACACACTAATGAACACACAAACAGAGAAAGATGGAGACAAAACGACACACTTGAAAACGCAAACACATGTATGCACACAAACAGAGCCAGTGGAGCTTGAGCTGATGTGGCCCGGAGCAGCCCAACGCCCAGCCACGACACACACACACACGCACTTGCATACACTTAAGAGCCATCTGCAGCTGAAGATACAGCCTACAGAAAGGCTTTACTGCTGACACTCTGAGACAGACAGAAAGAGAAGGACAAGAAAGAAGGGAAAAACTGTCGTGACCGAGTGAATCAGGAGATTAGGAGGAAGCGAAGCCAGGAAGGGTAGAAAAAAAGAGAGAAACTGACAGACAGAGAGGTGGAGGAAAAATTATGGCCCCAAACTCTTAGTCTTACCTTCAACCCACTCAAACCCGAAACTGCTTCACCAACACTTTCTCTGAGATTTCAGTAATTACTGAATATCAGCCTTTATTGGATGAAATTCCCCTTAGGTGCACTCTGCTTTGGCCCCAAAGACGTTGTGCCCCTTCTCAACCAAACAATAACTAATCCACAGTCACTAAACTCAGGAAGTTTAAGAGTATGCTCAGACAAAGCTTCTTTTGCAAAATAAATTGAATCAGTTACAGAAAGTGTTTTTTGTAGCCATAATGTAGCTAGCCTGGCAAAGTCCTTCCAGTGCATACACAATTATGGAGCTGGCCCTAAAAATGTTATTTTGGCCATGATAAACCCATTTCTGATGAAAGCTAAATGCATCCTTTGACACAGAAACAGGTAGAAAGCAGCTCATGCCCAATGCCGGATTTTATATCTGCTATATTACAAGCAATTCAAGTTTTAAGTATGATGCTCTCAAGTATTCAGGGAAAAAAAATTTCCAGAACAGCACTGGTCTGAAGATGTTTCGATCTTCATAAAGACTTTAATAAAACCGTTGGAAAGGGTTTTAAATCTTAAAATCCAAATATACTCAGATAAAATCCCAGAGTCGGGAATTTTGTGGTCCAGGAACTAAATTCAGACAATGATTCCTTCAGGTAAATTCCTGCAGTGGAAAATAGATGTATGTGAAACACCCCGAGCCAATATCTGTAGCTAGTCATTGATCTGGATGTTTGTGGAAAGTTTCAGAGCACCTGGAAAAGAATTACGCCTTAAAGCAGCAGTTAGAGGTCAGATAAGCTTCCCAGTGCTTCATAAATTGAATCAAACAATGTTTGCAGTTTCTGGGTTTCTTCCAATAACATATTTGAAAGAGCCTGAAAGAGGGAAATAAAACTCATGATTTGCTGTCAAAGTTCATCACTCCTGGGACACAGGTAGGCATTGCTTGCTTCATAAATGCAGTGAGTCAAAAACTAGTACAGAACAAAAGGTTGCAACTAATATTTATTTCTGTAGGATCACTTTCAAATATTTAGGACCATGTTCTGCCATTTAGAAGAAGCTGATAAAAGCAGTCACAGGGAACCACTCCCACTCAATTATTTTCTCGTTTTCAGATCATTTCCAACACTTGGTTTCATTCCAAGATATAAGGGCAATTTGACAAAAATCCAGATTGAGAAAATGCAATGGACACAAATTAGATAATGCTAGTACCCAACTTACAATGGAATAAAACCATTCATAAACTGGTCATCTCATTTTCGGAAACCTTTAGCTGGAACATTCAACACAACAGCAAAACCATGGTGCTGACTTCATGTTGTAGTGTTTGTGGTTGACCGATCACGAATTCCTGCAGCAATGTGTGCAAAAAAAAAAAAAAAAAGTGGGGAAAAAAAATTTAAAGAAAAAGAAAATTTAAA
>VUQH01000473.1:21463-39692 GCA_015106775.1 Etroplus canarensis | reverse complement strand
TGAACATTGGCAAGACTAAAGATATGGCTGTTGACTTCAGGAGAGCACAGAGTGACCACTCCCCGTTGTTCATCGAGGGATCCTCTGTGGAGATCGTCCAGAGCACCAAATTCCTTGGTGTTCTTCTGGCAGAGAACCTCACCTGCTCACTCAACACCAGCTCAATCTCCAGGAAAGCCCAACAGCGCCCCTACTTCCTGAGGAGGCTGAGGAAAGCCCATCTCCCTCCCCCCATCCTGACTATGTTCTACAGAGGGACCATCGAGAGCATCCTGAGCAGCTGATGATCCACAGGATACTGTGGTGCAAAAGCAACCCAAGGGCTTCTCAAGGCAAAGAAATGGGATATTCTTCAATGGCCCAGTCAGCCACCTGATCTCAGCCCAACAAAGCAGCTTTTTAGTTCCTGAAGACAAAACTGAAGGCAGAGAACCACAAACAAGCAGCAACTGAAGGCATCTTCAGTAAAGGAAGGCAATTTGGTGTCTATGGGTTCTAGCCATCAGGCAGTAACTGGCTACAAACAATTTCCACCTACGTACTAAAAATAACCCTTATATTTAAAATCATGTTAATTTGTTCTATTAGCTCTGAAAATGGGGGGACATGTATAAAAATGGCTGAAAATTTGCAATTTGATTTAAAACATTACAAAATAAATTTAAAACATATTTCACACTTCCAAAAATTATGGCTCAAAATGCATTAGCAGCTGTAGAAAACATGACGCTTAAGAAACAGCAGATATTACTTTATAAGCCTCATAAAAATGCGACATGTAACACACAAATTACCCTCTAATTTATATGCTCAAAACTGAGTTGTTTTTTTTTTTTTAACAAGATACCAGAAAGCTTTCATTACTTTTTTCTTCTCTGTTTATTCACAAGTGGAATAGGCAGGGAATTCAAGCTGTTGAAAATACTGTACTCATTATCTTCAGCCTCAAACATGTATTGAAAGGCCGGTTGCCAATTGGGAGCAACATTTCTGTCGCTCGGGAGTCCGTGTCTATTCATCTGAAACTTTCAAAAAAAACCAAAAAAAACGGTTTAAACATATGTTAGAAAAACTCCGACAAAAGGCGAGCTGACTTCCAGCAATATAAAGTCAGCTCCTGGTTCCAGTAACTGAACCCCAGCGCGGCTCTTTGAGTAACACAGAACAGAACATTCAATTTGGAAGCAAGCGCCATCAAGATCCAGCGCTAATTTAAAGTTTCAGACAGTTTCTGTTACTTCTGAAAGACCGGAATTTAGTGCGAAGTAGAGGCAGAGGCGGCTCCGGCATCCGTATAATTACGGGAAAATTACATTCATTATTGTAATTTACATCTCATCTCCAATCCAATTATTAACAGTTTGACCTGCGTGGCACATGTTAGCACGGAAATCTAAAATGGGCTCCCAAGGCGGAGGCAACAGGAGGGGTGGATAACTGAGAGAAGGCGAGAGGTAGGGTCTGGGACTGCACGAGATGTGGAGGAGGGAAGGAAACAATCAATGTAGCTTTAAAATATGATTATTTTAAGCACCTATAGGTCACACAGCTGCTAAGGGTGCTGCTGTTGCTCTTTGATGTCTGATTTGCAACACTGCTGCCAGTAATTTGCTCATCTGCTTCTCTGGAGGGACCATCAGCTGTCTGTCTCGCGCATCTGAGGGACCGTGTGCATGTGGTGCAAGCCAGCAATGTCCCTTCAAATGACTCCAGGAACAGCAGCTCATAACCGGGGAAGAGTTGATGTGCGTTACACATACACTCACTGGCCACTTCATTAGAAACGCCCTGCTACTATAGGGTTGGCAGGATTTGTCTTTAGATTAAGACACCTGGATTGGATGAAAAAGAGGTTCGATGTGTTTTTTGCCCTCCCTGAAAAGTTCGCGTGGCTGTCTCCTGTCTGTACGACATTTTGAGGGCACAAATTAAAGGCGCGCAGCTTCAACCGACCCCATGTACTTCGAGGGTCTGTACCTCAGATGAGTTTTCTCACACGGAGGGCAAATTTAGCATGCACGTTGCATGCACTGACCCAACTAGATGCCATAAATGGTCACTGTAGAGTCTTCTGCATCACTGTGACAAGCTGTACTGGACAGTTTTATACAGTAATGCTAAAAAAATGATGCATACCAAACTGTCACCCTTATAAAACCACATATGTACAAAAGTATTGGGCCACAGCTCTTTATCATTGAATTCAGGTGTTGCATTCAGTCCCATTGCCACATGTGTATAAAATCAAACAGCTAGCCACACAGCCTGCCTTTTCTAACAATTGTGAAAGAACGGGCTGTTCTAAGGACATCAGTGAATTCAAGTCAGGTACTGTAATAGGATGCTAACACGTCTTTTGTCCCAGATAGTTCACCATCAGTTGTACTATTGCAAAGTGGTGGTATTTAGAAACCACAGCAACTCAGCCACAAAGTGGCAGACCATGTAAACTTACAGAGCAAGGCATGGGTTTCCATGACTAAGCAGCTGCATGCAAGACTTACACGACCAAGCACAATGGCCAGCATCAGATGGAACGCTGTGAAGAAACCCGACTCTGCACTTTGGAGCGGTGGAAATGTGTTCTGTGGTATTCAGATGGATTTATTTGTGTTTGGTGAATGCCAGGAGAATGTTAACTGCCTGACTACATTGGGTCAACTGTAAAGTTCAGAAGGCCCGCACAGAGCCCTGACCTCAACCCCATCAAACAACTTTGGGGCTGAACCAAAATGGAGATTTCATGCCGGGCCCTCTCATCCAACATCAGTGTTTGCCCTCACCAGTGCGCTTCTGGATGAATGGGCAAAAGTTCCCACAGACACACTCCAAAATCTTTTAGAAAGCCTTCCCAGAAGAGTGGAAGCAGCAAAGAGATCACCAATTCCATATTAATACCTATGGGTGTTGGTGGCCCAATACTTGTCCATATGAGGTACTTTTCACTGACAAAACTGTAATAAACTGGCAAACATAGTCATTATTTTGTTTTAAGTTTTATCTTTCCACAAGATAATGAAGGAAAAAAATATTCTGCCACGCTCCAATTTTGTCTTTCAGTTCCCAGAGTTTTGTTTATTTTTGTCATTCCCTAATAGCCCAGATTCACTCCCTGGCCCGCTGTGACCTCTGTCTTTCTTTCTATGAGCTGTAAATCCACTGTGTTTCCAAAATCCATGATTACCTGTTTTAAATAATGTCATTACTGACCAAAATAGTTGAGATTATAATTTTTGCTCTAACCAAACAGACTTATTAGCTGGTGACCCTAATTTAGCCATATATTTCCTCAGAAAATGGCTGAGACAAAAATGGAGCTCAAAGTGCTTAAAAATTGGGCAAGTGTTCATCAGGTGGCCTGATATACTACTAATGGGGCTTTCTGACATTGCACAATATGATCCTGACGATGGGTTGACACATGGTGCAGGCGAGTCACAGAGGTCAAAACAGACTGTGTCATGATCTGTGTATGAGACAGAATGACAGCTTTACGTCTTGACCTTATTACGTCAAGCTTTAACTGGTCCACAGAGTTATTAGGGGAGCACATATCAAACCCAAGCTGTTTCTTGCTGATTTCTTTTTGTATATTACCTACCCACAATAAGGTACCTGACTGCAACTAAAAACAAACCCATTTGAAGACCTTTCCTTGATACAAATGCAAAATCTGAATAATTCAGGCAGTTTTATTCCTTTATTTGCCATGCTAGACTGGATGCCTTCTTTCTGTTGGCCCTGTGTGCATGTGTCATAGCGTGAAGCACAGGGGTCAGTGCTCAACATTTGAGCTTTGCGTGTGTTTTGCTCCACTCATCTACAAACCATTGTGGGGTGTAGTCAGAGGAAATAATGGGTTTCAGAGCTCAGTGGTGCAGTTGTTGCTTTAGCAATAGGACCTGTGTTACTAGTAATAGCACAAGTGTTAACAGCGGTGATTCTAATGGTAACAGTAGGTCATGGTTTTGGTAACAGTAATCCCAGTGGTGAATTAGTGGTAGTAGAGATTACTAAAATAATGCCTCTTTTTGCCTCTAAAGCAACACACACCAGAACACATCTATCTAAACAATGAAGAGGACTTAAAGAGCCTGACACATGAAACGAATGATGACTTCCAGTATCTGAAATTCCTAGCCGAGAGAGGAGACATAGACGCTCAGGTATGCAAGATGTACAAAACCATTTTTGACTTTTGACAAGAGGTACTATACAAGTAAGCCCTGTGTAGGCTTCTGTGGGAGATGTTTAAAACCTTTTACTCTAATTTCTCCTTTGTCGTCAATAGCATAGTCGGCGTTCAGAATAAACTAATAAAATCTCTATTAACTTCAGAAACGCATAGGGATGATGCTGTACTGGGGACAAAATGGAGTCTCAAAAGACATAGTGAGTGCGGCAAAGTGGTTTGAGAGAAGTGCTATGCAAATGAAGGATCCCTCTGCGATGTACGACTACTCCATCCTGCTGATGAAGGTTGTATAAGATTGTAAAAATGGCTGTTTTACAACTGAATGGAACGCTCGGCATTTTGCGTGTGCAATGTCTGTGTTTTGACAGTTATTGATTCACTGATTGATGTTGATTTGTTCAGGGCCAGGGAGTGAAAAAAAACTACACCCGAGGTTTTCAGCTGTTGGAGAAAGCAGCAGCAATGGTGAGTGTATAGAAGTCAACTGGTGTGTTTGCAGTGTGTGAGTTCACTATGAGTACCAGCGTCCGTTTTCTTGCTTTAGGGCTCAATTAACGCCTTGAATGGTCTGGGCTGGTACCATGGGATCGTACTGAAGGACCACAAAAATGCAATTAAATACTTTGAACGAGCTGCTTTAAATGGGAGTGATGATGGGATGTTCAACCTGGGACTTTATTATCTCAGTGGGATAAACCCAGACAGGCCAGGGAGAAATGAGGTTTGATTTCCACAACTTCAAATATCTATTTATGGCACTGTCCGTATATGATCAGTGAGCTGATACATATTTTTTTATACGATCCACAGAGTGCTGCTTTCGAGCAGTTTCTGAATGCATCTCAGCTTGGTCATATAGCCGCATCAGTGGAGGCTGCATGGTACCTTTCGACAGGAAGCCTGGAAGGGGTGTCTCAGGATGCGCGGAGGGCTGTGATGTAAGAGGCTTTCATTAGATTGGTGAAGAAAGCTTTGTTATGGGCTGTTGCACTGTAGCCTGCAGCTCAGTGGCATCTAATTTCAATGACAGTGGCTAATTCAAGGTCAGAACCCAGTATTTGCATATCTAAAAATAAGCGCCACTGTCACCACATTATTGTCTGGCCCGGAGATTCTGCTTACCAATGTTTCTCTGGTATCTTATGAATTTAAAGAGCCTCCTCCTGCAGCTGTTGCTGCTTTTTTTAGAATGACCTCAACAAATCTGGAACTATTTTTAGTTCATGTTAAAATATTCTCTGTTTATGTGGAGTAGATTATATTCCATAATACATCAGACATCCTTTACCCTCTGTGCAGGCTGCTAAAAAAGGTCTGCGAGCAGAATGGACATCTTGGATTTATGATCAGAGAGGCTCTTCAGGCCTACCTCCAGGGCTCGTGGTAGGGACATTAATTTCAATTACTTCTCAAATGCCCTCATTTAATCATTGTCTCTGGTCTTTACAAGTGTCTGCACTTCTTCATGTGTTTCACCATGTTGCCAACAGGCAGGAAGCCTTTGTGAAGTACGTTCTGGCCGCTCAAACTGGTCTGGGTTTGGCTCAGAGCAACGTTGCACACCTATGTGAGGTAAATGTATCCCCTTGCTCTGGTTTAACCCTTTGTGCCTGTCCAAAAACAAAACAGTCCCATTTTTATTTTAGTCTTTAATCACCATCCTGCAGTCATTTTGGAGTTCTGGTGGGAGCTGATGAACAAATTGCATGTAATTTGTCTATTAAAATCATCACTGCGCACTCATTCTCAAATACAGGAGCTGAATCTCGGTTACGAATGTCAGTGGAAATATCATAACTACTCTGTATTAAACTACGATCCCCATCCAGCCGGTGAGCTCTCAATTCATTTTGCTTTAAACTCAATCTCTCCCTGTCAGTCTGGTCACTGAGCAGCAAGTATTTATTTTCTTTTATAGCTCTACTGAAAATGGGAGACTACTACTACTACCATTCCCCCAGCACAGAAGAGGACTCATTATCCTTGACTGAGCAGGCCATATCAATGTATAGCAGTGCAGCACTAGCAGGCAGCCCTCAGGTGACAGATTTACTTCAGCTGTAATCTCATCACACTATGATAAACTTAATTAAACTTCCACGGGCTCAGGTCCACTGCAATAAAAACAACAAACAGCATTATGCAGTGTTATTATTTAGAGACTTTCTCGGTGAATAAACCATCAGCCTGCTGTTATGATTTTATTTTCTCGCAGGGACTGTACAGCTTGGTCATCTTGGCACAAGAAGGCCACAGTCTTCCACAGAGCATCCTCAGTTTGGCTAATGTTTCACGCCATGATGATGTGACTACGGTGATGGAGAAGATCCTAAAAAGGTGCTTTTAAAAAACAAATTAGTCAGCTGCAACAACAACAACCAATAATGACTATCAGTGACGTTTTTAGTAAGAGGGATTACAAATACTGCTATTTCATCCAAAATATGAACGTTTTCTCAGGAATTGTTATGGTTAAACATTTTGTTTTCTTGCCATGAAGCAGATATAAAGATACTCACTTTTCCTGCTCGTCTGTAGTTTAAACATGAATGCACTTTCAGCAGCCTGTTTATATGGACAAAAGTATTGGGTCACACCTCTTAATCATTGAACACAGGTCTTTCATTCAGTCTCATGACCAACCAACCACGTAGCCACGCAGTCTGCTGCAGTGGGGCTCCAATTCCATATTAATGCCTATGGAGCTAGAATGGGACGCCATAAAAGCTCCTGCAGGTGTAATGTGTAAGTGGCCCAATATTTTTGTCTATATACTGTTGCACAAACACTAAACATGTGTGGAAATAAGTAGCTAGTAGGTAAAACAATTAATTTTTCTCTTTTGATTCGGTTCACCTTATTGAATGTACAGACATCAGAGTTGCATCAAGGTTGTTCTCTGACTCAAGGAGAACAAATCTCATCACCGCAACACCTGCAAAGGCAGACAGCTAAAAATAGGAGCTGCTACTCATCACCCTCAATATCAGAACCTCATAATGAAATACCTTTGTCAGATGCTACCTATGTCTCTTTGTCATACACAAGGTGTCATTTGGCATTGGTGCCTTGACACACTTACCGCTGCAATATTGGCTGCGAAGAGATAACAATCCTCTTTTAAATACCTTCTGAAGTCCACTTGGACTAGAGGAATGGTGGTGTCATGAGTTGCAGGTTTATCAGCTCAGATGCTGGAGGTGGCGTTTGCATTTCACACTAGATTTTCCTTTTTGGCCCTTACTATTTGTTTTTTTTTTCCGGTGCTTTTTAATTTCCCTCTCTGGCTAGGTCTGAGCAATGAAATCTACTTGGTTAGATCTAGGAAAAGAGAAGATACTTCACATCAACAACCCTTTAGGTTGACGAATGATGATATGGGAGTGACAGCCCCATCTCGCTATTGCCATAATCCAGCAAGTCTCCCTCTGCAGCCAAAGGATGCCTTGTGCGTAACTGAGACATGCTAGCCATTTTGTTATTATATGCCTCAGGGATGAGAATAGTCCTTTGTGCCACTAAACCAGCTTTGACCTATCGGTTGGACTTGGCACCTCTGGGGGGCGTTCTGTGGTGTCTCGTACCTGGTGGCTAAATGGACGGGGCTTGTTCCAGCACATCCAGCGGACGCTCAGCTGAATTGGAAACTGAGTAGCCTGAATCAAAACAGAGTGACAGGGCACACTGTCTTGCTGGGGAAATGCTGTTAACATGGGGGAGGGGGTTGTCAGTGTTTGAAAGAGGGATGTAGATTCCAGCTCAGACACACTTTCCAGAGAAATTCATGGTCTCAATCGTATTCAATGCATGACGTTTTAGCATTTAACTTATGGTTCCGTTTAAGTTAAAATACACATTGAGGCACAGTGCTTTAGGATGTGGCTACAATGTGATGGACAAGTTGCTGTGAGCGTGCATTGTCCTTGGTTTCTCAGTCATATCCACCCTTTGCTTGTCACGTCTGGTTATAAGAGGACAAGATAACGACAATGAAAATGCTCACACTGAGACTTCAGAACAGGAGCCCACAGGCCAGTGGGTGACGCCACAGTGGCATACGTCCATCTTTTAGAAAATCTCTGCATCAAGAGGAGGAGCATGTTAAACTAGCATCCACATTAATGCCAGGACTCAAAATTTCCCAGCAGAGCATTTCTGTATTCCAGTAACATGATCAAAGTTCACCATTTGTTGGTGGTTTTAATGTTGTGGGTGATCTGTGTGCATTGCATCCCCATGTCTGCTCATTTCAATGATGCTTCCACTGTTATGCCTACAAAAGCACGAGAGCTGATTATATTTTTTTATTTTTATCCCATGTAACACAGTTTTCATTTTTATCTCCTAAGATGTGTAGAGACAGAGGGTGAAGAGGCAGTAACGCCCTGTTCTTTAGCTCTACTTGGACTCCAGATGGGAAAAGCCTTGAGGAGAATGACTCAGAACGGTGCACAGCTCCTCTTGGTAAGCATAAGGCAACACACTGATGCTGCTTGTAGAAAGGGAAAACATACCACATGCTGCACTCCTCAGAATCCAGAGAATCTTTGCAACTGGACCCTCCATTAATTTTGAAATATGTGAACATACAAACTGGATTTCAATCATGAATAGGACGCTAGCTCCATTATAGACTCCTACTTTGTGGAAGAAAATGAAAAATCTTTTTTCATTTTTCTCTATAGGCATATGCGTCTCTTCTTTCTGTGCTTGTCATTGCTGTTGTGGTGTCACTGCAGAGCTGTCTTGGTAAGTATTTGTTAGGTTCAGCACTGCACCTAATTGCAAGTGGTTGCCACAAGATGGTGCAGTTTACTTATTCATCGGTTTACACTGCCTTTTTGATAATTTGAAGATGATCTTTGTAATACCTGTGTCATGGTTACCACGGGAAGCGTCTTCACTACCTTTATCCTCCATCTTTTGCAAATCAACACAGGGGACAGATACAGAGGGAATACACTGGGGGCAAGGACATCATCTGGCAGACACAATGGAGTCGACTTGAATAGAGGGCAAGATGGCATCATGGGAAGAACCTACAGAGCGGCAGGGAATCTATGGCTTACCATGAATGGCGAGCAGTGGTTCCAACAGACCAGCGATTTGGCTGTGACTGTGTCGGGTGTGTGCCTGTGTGCGTTCTGGACCACACTCCTCTATCATCTGTTATGACATAACATACCAAGAACAATGATCCAATAGCCACAGAAAAAGCCCCAGACACTACACATTGTAAGCGCACACATTTAGCAGATGAGTTAACGAACGACCTGTGTGACAAATTTGTGTTTTGGAGAAATGTGACTCATTTTAAGACAGGAAGGAGAAAAGCTTAAATCAGCCTGTGAGCGACTGGCTTTATCTAAGAGCTGATAATGGTTCCTTAGTAATCATTTTTAGTTTTATTTTTTTTGTTTTATTTCAGGAAAGTAAAATACTTATCATATAGTTCATTTTATTAATGCTGAGTCCTGGGAGGACTTTTTGTTAGGAAACATGTACGCCCACTAAAAATTAAAATTGCCAGGGTTGTATATAAAAAAGCAATAAGAATCCACCTCAGTGATGGATGTTATACCACAGTTCTAATACCTGTGTTCTAATAAGTCAACTATTAAGGCTCGTCTCTGGTCCTATCAGTGGCATGTTGATGATAAATGTCACCCAGGAGACAAGACATGTGGCAACAGCACGCGGGGCTCTTAAACATTGTCCCTGCAGTGGAATTTCAGGTGTTATTGATTCAGTCTTTTGTTGGGAAGGTGCTTCTGGTCGATATCGCAGTTTTAATCGTCACTAAGGAGAGTTTGGCTGGAAAGGAAGTTACTATAGCAATGGGTGACACTTGAATCACACCTTCAGAGCCTGTGTTGAGGTGTTTGTAGGAAAGTACTGCGTCTCTGTGGTGCTGTTGTTTCTGCTTTCGTAAAGATAACGGGCAATATCCTCTGAGGGATTTTGTTTCTATGGCTGCCAATGAGCACGAGGAACAGGCAATGTCACTCAGTGCATAACAGTTATTTACAGCTCTGAGTGATTTGTGATGATGTGCAGTTTATAGCTGGTATTCACGGAGCTGTCATTAGTTAAATAAGGAGTTTCACAGTGTAAACAGCTCCATGCGGCACTCTGTCAGTTTAGAGTGACGTCTGTGTATAATTTGGGGATGGACTAATGATCTCCCTCTTCCTTCAGCTATCTCTGTCCGTGCTGTTGTCTGTCTCTGGCTTTAAACACTGCCTACATGCACTGGTGTAATCTCCAGGCTAGTGTTTTCTGCAGTTTATGTGGTAGAATTTTTTGGTGCAGGTCACCACGATCATCATGGGATGAAAATCAAAACAAAACAACTTTTTTTTTTTCCATGCCGTTACCCAAAATAAGGTAATATTTCATTTCTAGCACCTAAACTTCAGTTGCCAGGTAATAAAAATAAGAGTAAAGTCAATATTTTTGCATCTGCAAGCACGTGAGCATCCGAGGGTAGGCTCTAAGCTCTGACCACGCTGACTTGTCCTAGTACCACAACAACACCAGGATTGCATACCTCCATCAAGGCTGAGCATTTCTTCCACACTGTTTATGAGTCCCTGGATTGAGGTTATTGTTAAAGACATTTTCCTGAGATCAATTCAACATGAATTTGGAAATATACGACACAAAATATGTCAAATTTTTCTCTATAAAATGACAGTAAAGAATTATCATGTCTAAGTTGAGCCAGTCTCGAGCACCTCTGGAAATTTTTTTTTTCATGTAAAGCTGTTTTTGAGTAATCTTATTAAAAAACAGTCAAACAAACAAACAAACACGATCACATAACCTCCTCGGCTGAGACAAATAGTATAGTTAGGACAATTTCTTGTCTATAGTGTCCTCAGCTGTCCATGTGTGCATCTGCAAGAGATGATAAACGTTACGTAAAGGTTCCTCCATTCTGGCAGTTCTTTAAAACTGTACTATACAGCACCGCTGAGGTCAAATGCTAAGTTAAATACCCTATTTCCAGAAAAATTGGTTAGTTTCCAAAATGCAGTAAAAACAAAAAAAATCTGTGATATGTTAATTCATGTGAACCTTTATTTAACTGGAAAAAGTACAACGGGAAACTTGTCTGAAGTTTTACTGACCAAGGTAATTCAGTTTTTAATATATACACACACATTTAGAATTGGATGGCTGAAACACACTCAACACAAGTTGGGACTATTGTGTTCCATCACCTTTCCCTTTCATAACACTTTTTAAAATCATTTTGTAAGTAAGGGTACCAGTTGCTGTTCTCTTGCAATTTTTAAATCTTGTCCATTCTGCCTTGGTGTAAAACTTCAGCTGTGCTCTGTTGTCTGATTCTCTGCTTCCTGATGAGCCTGAAGAGGTAGATAAATCTGAACTGCCAGCAGGCCAGTCAAGCGCACACACTCTGCGTCTACGAAGCCACGCTGGTGTAGCCCGTGCAGAATGTGGTCTGGCATTGCCCTGCCCAAATAATCATGGCTATCCTGAGATGAGATGTCCTTAATGGCAGCATATTCCTTTTTTGAATGCTAATTTATGCCTCAGAGTCAAATGTTCCTTCAAATACAAGCAACTTAAACATGTCATGGGCTTTGATGCACCCCTATACCATCACAGATGCTGACTTTTGCACTTGGATGCCCATTTTCTTTCTGAAAACAAGCTGAAATGTGGACTCATCTGTGCACAGCACACAGTTTCACAGATTTTTGGTTCACCTGAGAGGAGCTCAGCTCCAGAGAACTCAGCGATATTTCTGCATAGAGTTGATGTATGGCTTCTTCCTTGAGTTATTCAGTTTCAAATATCATTCCTGAATGTACCATTGAACTGTATTAAGTGACAATGGTTTTCTGCAATACTCCCTTGCCCTCATGGCTATATTTGTCACAGTATCATGAAAGTTTCTTGGAAAGTGTCACCCGAGGGCTTGAAGATTACACTTTCACTGAGATGTCTGTGAATTCTCTAAATTTTTCAAAATTAATAATCACCAAAAATGCTAAAAGACCAAAATTCTCTGTAATCTTTAATTGAGACAGGCTTCTTTTGAACTGACTAACAGTTCTTTCACAGAACTTGGCACAAATGGTTGAGCCATGACTCATCCAAAGACTGAGCCTTTAACAGATGCTACGTGCTACGTGCAGCCATCAAATTCTAAATTTGTGCATGTTTAAAACTACAATTAATTTGGTCAGTAAAACTATTAAAATCTTTTCTTTGTACTTTTTTCACTTAAATGCAGGTTTATGTGAATTAACATATCACAGAATTTAGATTTTTGAAAAGATCACATTTTCTGGAAATAAGGTATGCAGATGAAGTACTTAAAATTATACTAAATTAATATTTAAGGTCGTGAGATTTTGTTTCTATTATAATTAATGTAATTACTTGCAATTTCCCACCTGGGATTCATAAAGAATTCTGATAAATTTTTATTAATTTGAACTGTTCTGTTTATTTAAATAAGCACGATGTAAAAGTGCAGTTTTCCTGTACACATTTGTGTTAGTCTGTTGTAGTTTGCACTTATCGGATTATACCAGAAACATCCGAAGCGTGCCTGTCAGAGGAGTTCCAGGTTTGCAGTAGAACCTTACCAGTCTTAGCTAAAATATTATGTGTGTTTTCTCATCCAGTGTTGCTCTATAATGGTTTGATTTTGTACATTTGCTCAGGTTGTGTGTTTTTTTTTTTTTTTAACCTTCATGTTAGTATAGCAGAGCTGTGACGCCACTAGTAAAGTGGGTTCATGTGTTCATGACTATCCACTGTGGTAACACGGATAGAAGTGCTCCGAGTGGTGCTACACTCCATGTGAAAACGATCTTTTAAAAGTGACTTCCAAGCTGTCTTGATGATAGTGAACACTATCACTAACACAGTTGGAATTTTTAGTAATGAAAGAAAAAAAGGGACATTACTCATGGTAGGATTGCAGTGCATTTGTACAGTTAAGAATAGACACTGATGAATTTAGAGTTTTCGTAATATAAGAGTGTTTGTGTATTTATTAAGGTCAGTTAATTCCATCAAGAGATCAACTGAAACAAATTCATATTAACAGAACATATTACAGTTCTCGATTAGCACTTTAATGTAATACATGCAATTTGAAAACGCTACCTTTTAAGTTTGTCAGCTTAAAAACTGCCTTATTTAAAAAAAAAAAAAAAAAAAGTTTTGTGACATCATTTAGAGTTACAGTGTATCTGCTCTAAATTTTATGGCCTCTCATTGCCGTATATCAGGTATACCAGCCCATTTAAAAATTTCAGGAATGTTTTTAAGCAGCATTTGTTAGTCAGTATAATTTACAGCAATGCTTCTGTGCTGCTCTTTCACCTGTTACTCATTGACCTTAATCTTATCACTTTATGGCCAAAATAAACTCATTTAATGACCACGCCAGCATTTTGTTAGTGTCTTTTATTTAAGTCAATTTTGTAATGGAATTTTGGCTCAAAACCATTTAATCCATTTAATTCATTAAGTATATAGACCTCTTTTTTGTGTTTTTGCTTTTAAATGGATCTACATTTTTTTGCTGTTCTTGATTTCATTCAGGTTAGATTCAGTAAATTTATTGTCAGAGCTGTTACTCAATGATAAGGTGATGGATAGCTGGAATTTTTGTGCAATTGTTTAATAGGTTGATAACATACTGAGTGATGTGTGCATGAACTGTCACAGAATGTGCTGTTTGTGTGGTCATGATGCTTCGACCAGCATTCCTGCACACTGACAGAACTTATCTGCAGCTTTCACGCTGTTCACACGTACATTTATTTCCACCTGAAGTGAACTCTCATTGAACCTCTTGATTATTTGGATATTATAGAGGAATATAAACTTTCACCTGTGTGCATTCTTGTTCAGAAAAAACTAATATTTGATCTGTACAGTAGATATTTCAAAGTCCAAACATATTTAAGTATTTTGACCGGTTTTGCGAACGTTTACAGGTCTGCCCCTCCGAAGAACACTTCAATGACGGAACTCCGTGCTCCCTGTTCAAGAACTTCTAAAAAAAGCCTTTTGTTCTTCACATAAAAGAGAATTTTGACTGAATCCATACACAGAATGAGGGCACGGCCTGGGCTTTTAAAGACAATGGGCAGCTCTTTTTTTTTATACAGTGGATATAGAAAGTGAACACACAGCTGTTAAAATACCAGCTCTTTCTGATGTATAAAAATGAGACCATGATAAATCATTTCAAAACTTTTTCCACCTGTAATGTGACCTGTACAATTCAATCGAAAATTAAACAAATCTGTTAGTAGGAAATATAAAAAGTAAAAATGCACACCCTAAAACTAATACTTTGTTGAAGCACCTTTTGCTTTAATTGCTTTCTTTTTTAGGTAGGAGTCTATCAGCATGACACATCTTGACTTGGCAGTATTTGCCCACTCTTCCTTGCAAAAGTGCTCCAAATCTGTCAGACTATGAGGGCATCTCTTGTGCACAGCACTCTTCAGGTTATTGGGTTTAGGTCTGGGCTCTGGCTGGGCCATTCCAAAACTCATTTTCTTCTGGTGAAGCCATTCTTTTGTTGACCTGGATGCATGCTTGTGGGGTCATTGACATGTTGAAAGAATAAATTCTCAACTTTATAGAAGACATCTGAAGGTTTTGGTCCAAAATTGACTGGTATTTGAAGATGTTCATTCTTGCAACACTGCCCTATAGTCCAGACATATGGAGAATATGATTTATCATGGTCTCATTTTTTTTTTTTTACATCAGAAAAACCTGGTATTTTAACAGAAATATGTAGACTTTCTATATCCACTGTAAATCTGTATTTAACCAGGAAGTGAAACTCTTGAGATTAAGAACTTATTTTGCAAGACTACTATGTTTTTTTTTTTTCTACACAGAGGGCCCTTCCTGTGTTCAAACCCACAACCCCCTTTCTGAGAGGCTCAATATGACTCAGAGAAGAGAAAACTGGTCATTTGTCCATAAGTTATTTTATCTGTCCACAGGATAAATAAATACATTTTTGATCTTTACCATCCATGCACAAAGACAGGCAGCCTCAAAATAAACCGTATCTAATCATTAACATCAGTTATTGGGATGTTAATTATTTATAAACATTATTTACTGGGAAAATCAAAGTGCAATTTGTCAAATGGGTCATGATTGCATTCAATAAACTGCTTTGTCATGTGAAGTGCAGATCATCCCTTTATCGCTGAGGGCCAAAAACAAATAACTTCTAACTTCATCAAAAAAATATACTCAGGCTCTCCGGAAAACCACATCTCTCAGATGCTTGTCTAGTGTTGGGAGTTACATGTCTGCCACATGCGCATCCATATGCACTGTTGTGTGCTTTTGTTTTGATTTTATTGCATTATTTTGTGTAATCTTGTTTTGATCTTTATCCTCTGCTTAGTGTTTTTATGTTTTCGGGCCTCTGTTCTTCTTTTCTTAGGATTATGAGTTTGCTCATCTTTGTATCTTCAACTATGGGTTTCTGTGTACACCTTATATTTACTCTAAGAGCCTTAGTCATGTGTTTTCTTGTGTTTGGGTTTTGTTTTTCCTTGTATGCTTTGTTGGTGATTTAATCTAGGATTTCATGGTTTATGGACTCTTGTTTTGGTTTTACTCTCTCAGAGATCTGGCCCAGGTAATCATGTTTTAGTTAGAGACCTGAGTGTCTTGTATTTTAGTCACTGCTCATACCTCCCCTGTGTTTTCTCACCGTATTGTCTTTGAGTTTCCTGTTTACTTTGATGTTATATGTATCATGTTTTGCTTCCTGTCTCCCCTCATTCCCTGATTGTTCCCACCTGTGCCCCTCTCCCTTCTATTTCTCATGAGTCAGCAGTCTGAGTGTATTTATAGACCTGCTTTTCATTGGTTTTTGTTGTCAATTCATCTCCCTGCATGTTTCGTTGCCTGTCAGTAGTTATTATTGAGTATATAGAGGATGTTGTTGTTTTCTGGGCTTTATGTTTTTCTGCAAACAGCCAAATAAAGGCTCTCCTTATGTTCAAGTGGTCCTCCTCCTCTCAGTCTGCATTTGGGTCCTTTCTCTTCAGCACACACATGAAAAATGTTTATTTACCCTAACTATTCTTACTTTTTGTTGTTTGATTGTTTTGTTGTTATTTATTAACCTGTCTGTGCTAACAATCCACAAACTACCTCATGGCAATACATGGAAGTCACATTGAAGGCCACTGGAGTGCACTGGTTCTCTGGACACTTGTTTTAGCTTTAAAAAAATCGTCAGCGATACGAGAGTAAGATAAAGAGGCTGATATACAGTACTGGCTGATTCAGTTGTAATATGTCTAAAAATAGCATGTTGTCCCATCCGGCCTTTGCTGGACTTTGGCACAGTTTGTATCTACCAGCATGGATGAAACAATAATCCATTGAGGTGATAAAAGGGAAGCTACAGAATTATTTTAGGGATATTAAAACATTTTTCTCAACCCCTTGTTTATTCCACACAATTTAAGGATTTAAGGATTATTTTAGAATTATACCAAGTTAACACCACGTCTCGATGGAGGCTTGGTGTATTTTGGCTTCATCACACTCTTTATATCTAATTTGGGCCACCTTTGATCCTATAAACTGTTTTATGTACTACTAAGGGTACGTTGGAGAACTGCAGCGGTTACTTTGGTAGTTTTGAATTTTCTATCATATTAGTTTAAGCTTATTTGGGGAATTATTCTAATTTAATATATATTTAAGATATGTTTTTTTTAAATTTGCAGTATATTCTATATTTGTCTTCAGTGCAGTTACTGCTGGCAGGCATAACCTGTAAACAAAGTTAGTAGGAAGTCAGTTCCAGATATAAGCCCCATTTCCAGAAAAGTGGGATATTTTTCAGAACAGAAAATAAAAACATAAATTGAGACGCGTTAATTCATGTGAACCTTTATTGCAGTGACAAAATTTTATAACTGAACAGCTTAGTTAAAATAATATTGAAAATTGCACAGAATATTCAGGTAGCACTTGTTTGGAGGGTGAGGTATCATGATTGGGTACAAAAGTGGCATCTGTCAAAGGCTCAGTCTTTGCAAGCAAGGATGGATCATAGCTCACATCATTGTTCAAAAACCACTGTAAACCACTGGCACTTAATCTGCTGCTGCGTCCAAATATGCAGCTTGATACTGTGTAATGCAAGGAGGAAGCCATACATCAACTCTGTGCAGAAATGCTGCTGGGTGGTCTGGGCCCGAGCTCATCTCAGACTGACTGAAAGACTGTGGTGCTGTGCTCAGATGAGTCCACATTTCAGTTACAGTAGTTTTAAGGAAAAATAGGCTTCAAGTTTTCTGTGTCAAAAATGAAAACAACCACCCAGATAATTATCAGCGAAAGGCCAAAAATCCAGCATCTGTGATGGTACGGTGGTGCATCAGTACCCACAGCATGGCTGAGCTGCATGTATGTGAAGGTACCGTTGACTCTGAGGGGTATAATAGAATTTCAGAGCAACATATGCTGCCATCAAGGCGACTTCTCATGCAGGGACGTCCATGCTTATTTTAGCAGGACAATGCCAGAGCACATTCTTCATGAGCTGCAACAGCGTGGCTTCGTAGACACAGAGTGTGTGTGCTTGATTATCCTGCTGGCAGTCCAGCTTTATCTCCTATTGAAAATGAATGAAGCATCATGAAGAAGAGGATCAGACAGCAGACCACAGACTGCTGAGGTGATGAAGTGTTATATCAAACCAGCGTGGACAAGATTTAAAATTGCAAAACTCCAGGCATAAGTATACTCAGTTCCAAAGCCATTAAAAAGCATTAGTAAAGGTTCACATGAATTGGCATATCACAGATATTTGTTTTTATTGCATTCTGGAAAATGTCCTTACTTTTCTGGAAATGGGGTTTGTATTTAATGACAATAAAGTAGATCAGTGGTTGAAAAGTAGCACTTAAAACACAGAAACACACTTATTTAAATGATCCCTCCTTTGCAAAACAATGATAAAAACTAGCCTGGGAA
>VUQH01000473.1:0-20390 GCA_015106775.1 Etroplus canarensis | reverse complement strand
AGCATTACTAAGAATGAATATGTGGCAGAGGGCAGCTAGCCAGGCAAAGGTCACACTTAATGGGAGCGTGCTCACTGGAACCAGTATGTGCCACTACACTTTCCTATGTATTCAGGTGGTGCTGTGCTCAGTATTTTAGGAATCTCTATTCATGGGAAATAAAAAGTATTTTTGGGCTGCTGATGTGGCGCTGGCCAAATTCCCCCCGTGGCAGCTGGATGCCCGAGGAAGCCACCGAACCCCCAATGTGCTCCTTGGCACCTGTAATGGGCTGCCTTGTTCTCCCTCACCTCTGTTTGTGTGTGTGCATGTTTATCACTCAAATGTGTATAAAGTGTGTGTGTGTGTGTGTGTGTGTGTGTGTGTATATACACCTACAAATAGTGTGTTGAGACCCTGTAATTTCTCCATTAGGGGATGAATGAAATATATCTTCTTCTTCTATAAAATAACACATTTATGATAGACATTTTTATTTAATACTCAACTAAATAAATACCCAAAACTTGCTTAACCCTTTCATTCATGGTAGTCACTACAGCGGAAAGCTATTCGAAAGCCATTTTCTTTAATATGCATGTGTTTTGTTGCTATCATGGCATATCAGCCAACACAGCTCTTGAGTGAAGATGTCATAATTCATTTACGAAAAGGTAAAATAGCACTAAGGCCTGTAAAAAAACTAAGGAATTAAGATAAGTAGCAGCCCTGTGCTGCTAATCAAATGCACTTGATTGGTTGCTCACCAGTAAGTGTGGTCACCTCTATAATAGCAGAGATTTTTGGCGGTTTGCTGGTGTGCTGCATTCAGGTGTGTGTTAACACAATGCCACAATCATCCCAGGAGTGGATGTCCCAGCAAATTCACCACAAGGTCAGACTGTGCAATGCTCAGAGAAACTGCAAGAAACCCAGAAGCTACATCTCAGACAGACCTCAGTCATCATTGTTAAGTGTAAAAGGTCATGATAGTACAACTAGGAAAAAGACCAAACAAGTATGGCTTGTGGGAAGGGTAACCAAGAGAAAGCCTCCTGTCCATCTAAACAAACCACAAACTTCTGCAACAAAGTCCTTTGGACAGACGAAACCAAAGTGGAGATGTTTGGCCATATTGCAAAGAGCCTCGTTTTGTGGAAACCAAACATAGCATATCAGCACAAACACCTCATACATATCAAGCACGGTGGTGGAGGGGTGATGGCTTGTTTTGCAGCCACAGGACCTGGGCACCTTGCAGTCAGTTTTAGTACAGAACACCTGAAAGCGAAAAGAATTAAGGTGCTGCCATTGCCTAGTCAAAGTCCAGACTTCAGCCTGACTGAAATGCTGTGCCGGGGCCTGTAGAGAGCAGTGGATAAGTGAATTAAAGGAAGAGAGCAAACATTCCTCCACAACGACGCTAGAGACTGATGTACTTCACATTGTACTTAACATTAATGCTACTAAAAATGGTTCTATAAGCTGCTGAATCATGAGGTGAACTTAGTTTTTGAGGATTGATAGAGTCCTATGAAAACTTTCTTCTTGACATATCTGTGGCTTTTCGCCTATCTCCACCTGCTTTTTACCCTGTCACGTGTAAGTGGACTCCAGGTTCCTCGTGGCATCAATGTTGGGTGCGGTCATGAGTGCAGCAGAGCACACCTTTGATCCTACTCAGTCCAGAGGTGCAATGACCTTTAAATAGTACAGATTTATAGTGTTGGTTTTTCCATTAGTTGTTACTTTTATTTCCTTGTGATTTTTCATTTTCATTTTAATTTAGGTTAGGTAGTTTCCATTCTTGGCTTTCTCTTTTCAATTTAGATGGTATTCTTTAAAAACTATTTACATTTATTTGAAATTTTTTTAAAATTAATTTCAGTATCAGTTTTTAGTTGTTTGAATTAATATAAAGGGGGAGGGAAGAATTAGAAAAATCAAAATTGATCTTGCATTAAAAAAAATGTTAAAGGCAATCCATTGATCATCATGTGTATGTCCAAGTCCTAAAAATATATACACACCACATGTTGCAGTCATATTTAGATTAAGCTAAAGGCCTTTCTTGTTTATTTTTTAATCAATGTAATTTGTTGTGCATTTAGAAAATATTGTTTCAGTTCAGTTTTAATTTGACTTTTATGAAGTTTTTTTTCTCCAAATTTTTTATTTAAAAAGTTATCAGATTTTTTTAAACACTGAGTTTAAGTTTATAGTTTAGTCAGTTATAATAACCTTGGTTCAGTATGCTCAACTGGGGAAACTAGAGAACAGCATTAAAATATTATTATTAAAAAATATATCATTTTTTTGATTATATGATTATTAGAAAAACTGATTATGTAAATAATTTCTCTAAAATATTAATTACATATTATTCATTGTTACTGTTTTAGAAAGGCAGACAGAATAAATTAATGTAATGATGCTATTTAAAGAAGTTGGTGAGTTGGCAGAGCAGCCTATGATAAGATATAATGTAGTAGGCTCAGGGGTGTGACCAGAAAGGGGCATGGGGTGGCAACAGGAATATGATGGGCCCCCCTGGTATGTCGCCCCCCCAACAATGCTATTTTGATTGCTGAAGTACTGTTCATTTTAAAATGTCCAATGATGACAGTATGCATAGGACCAGTGGGCATGCAGGTAACTATATTAACTCGATTACTCTATGAAGGTAGAGGTTCAGTGTACTTGTACTTTAATGTGCATTTATTCTGCTCAATTCTGGTTGCAAATATTGTGGTTTGTATGCCATACCATTTATTTTAAAGCTTTGGTTAAGTATTAATTTGTCAATAAATTGCTTTATTGCAGCTAAAGCTAACCAGCAATAAAATCAAAGTGAAGAAAAGTGCTGTTCTGCGTAATAAGTACTTTAGGCAGTTTAAATCTATCTATTGACACACATACATACATACACATATATGTGTGTGTGTGTATACTTATAATCAGACATAAGAAATATATAAATTCATATATATTTCTTATGTTGGATTATAACTTTTTCTTAAGTAAAAAGCCTAACAGAAAATTATGTTTAAACCCTTGTGCAGCACCACTTTTCACATAATAAATCTGTAATAAAACACAGGGCTGCACATGTACATGAGCATGAAAATTGTGCCCAAGGTGTTCAACAACAATTTTTTCCTTTCATTTTCATTTTTATTCTTTTAGAGATTCTGATTTCCTAAGGATCCCCCACCCCATTTAAAAAAAATCCTTTGAACGCTCCTGAATAAACCGGTGTGGTAAAGGCAAAAAAATGCCACGAGAGAAAATAATTGTATATCGTTTTTACCACATAGTAATGGAATGACTTTAACAAAGTCTGATCAATAAGTTGAAAGCAGCTGAAAAAGCACAGAGCTTTAGAATTGTCTGTCCTCAAATAATGTCCTGAATATGAAAAATAATTTTTACGGGAGTTCCAAAATGTCAGTTGTTGCAATATCATATTGTTTTATGCTGCTGGTCATAAATCTAGATATTTTACCATCGACAGTTGGAAAATGCATAGACTAGTGTTCTATTATTACATGTCTAAATTAAATTAAATTAAGAAATATTATTTTAGCTTGTTATACATAAGACATGCACATTTTCGAAGAAGTATGAGGCCTTAGAACTTTTTATTTTGATGAGTAATGACACATTCATACTAAGTTTCATGTCTTCAAGCTTTGATATAAATTGGCTCTGTAGGATTTTAATCATTTTGACATTTCACAGCAGAAAAAGAGGCAAAGCAATTCAGTGCACCAACATGAATAACATCAATTCAACTGGCATCCATCAATACACTACATTATGTTAAAATGCTGTCATAAAATGTGTTGCAATTTGAGACACTAAAAGTGTACATACAGACTCTACAAAAGCAGCAGAAACCTTGACAATGAAAAATTGATCATGTCCAGCCACAGCCGCCATGTGCTCAGTTGTTATTTAGCTGCTGTGGACCTTTACTCATCAGCACGCAGTAATTACACACTAGCCTGCCTACTGCTGTAAAACCATCAGTACTACTGTTAATAAACAGATTACCTTTGCCTTCCAGCAGGCTGGTGGCGATGTAGCTTTTAATACTGTTTGCAAAAAGCAACACTGCGATGTCTGAAACACACTTCACAGTCACACTGAGTAAGAAAGGGAAAATGCAGCTGTCCTTCGGATGTGTCTGTGGATGCCGGCCTAAGCCAGATGGCTTGGTAACACTGATTTCGGCCTGTAGAAAAGCACACTGTTGCACTACACAGGTAGTCTTAGTATAAGCTGCATTCAGTGAAACTGTACTTTGTATATCAGATCTCTTTTGTACAACATATACTACAATATCTCTACCTACAGTCTATTTTGAAATGTAGTGTGCTGCACCTGTGTGAATGGAAGAAGTTGTATTGTTATCGTTTTGATATGCAATTAAAATTTAGATATCCGTTTTATTGTTCATCTGTACACACTGAGTGTGTCTCACTGCAGCAGTGATTTATCAGAAAACTGTCAAGTGTAGCCATCAGCCTGTAATTGCGGATGTGCACAGCAGCATAGAGCTGATATAAGAATACAAGCCAAAGTGATGTGAATAGACTGTTGAGAAATTAATTGTCATTTCCTGCTTCATTTTGTGATCCTTTGTTCTCCTGCCTTCTAGTTAATTTTTGTATTTTTGCCTTTTGTTCTTTTTCTGCCAGTTTTCTGACCCAACTGTTCCCAATCACCTAATTACACTTCTTTGTATATATGCCTCCTGCTGAGCACTCCCCAGTTGCCAGGATGTCTTTGAACATGTAGCAGTCAAGCTTTGAGTTCTCCCTGTGTCGTTTTTATGTTATTCTGTGTTTACTATGCCATGCAGTACACTGGTTGCCAGAGGGACAGCTAACATACTGCAAATGGACAAAAGTATTGAGCTGCCTACACGTTACATCTACAGGAGCTTTTATGAAATCCCATTCTAAATCCGTAGGCATTAATATGGAGTTGCACTCCCTTTGCAACTATAACAGCTTCCACTCTTTTGTGAAGGATTTGTTCAAGATTTTCTGTGGGAATAGTCACTTGTTTATCCAGAAAAGAATTTGTGATGTCTGACACTGATAGATGAGAGGGCCTGGCTCACAATCTCTGTTCTAGTTCCTCCCAAAGGTTTTGGATGGGGTTGAGGTTGGGGCTCTGTGTGGGCCATTCAGGTTCTTCCGCACCAAATTCCTCCAACCATGCCTTTATGGATCTTGCTTTATGCACTGGGGCATGATCATACAAAAGTGCGTTCACCAAACTGTTCTCAGATAGCTGGAATCATAGAATTGTCCAAAATGATGTGGCAAGCTGAAGCATTAAGTTTACCCTTCACTGGAAGTAAGGGGCCCAGGCCAGTCCCAGAAAAACAACCCCATAGCATTATCCTTCATCCACCAGTTTGCCAGATCAGACTGCCAGATAGAGAAGTGCGATCGGTCACTCCACAGACCACGTTTCCACTGCTCCTGATTGCGGTGTAGGCATGCTTTATATCACTCCATCTGAAGCTTGGCATTGTGCTTGGTGATGTAAGGCTTGTACGTAACTGCTTGTACATGGAAAGCCATGCCATGAAGCTCCCAGCACATAGTAGCTGTGCTGATGTTAATGCCAAAGAAAATTTGGAGCTCTACACTTATTGAGTCAGCAGAGCGTTGGTGACTTTAACACATACGCACCTTAGCACTTAGCAACCCTGCACTTTATGAGGTCTGCCACTTGGTGGCTGAGTTGCTGTGATTCCTAAATGCTTCCACTTTACAATAATACCACTTACAGCTGATTGTGGAATATCTTGGAGGGAAGAACGCTCACCAACCAACACGTTGCAATAGTGGCATCCTATTACAATACCACACTGGAATTCAGTGAGCTCTTTAGAATGACCCATTCTTTTATTAATGTGTGTAAAGTCAGACTGCATGGCTATGTGCTTGATTTTATACATCTGAAGCAATGGAACTGGGTGACATGCCTGAATTCTGTAATGAAGAGGTGTGGCTCAATACTTTTGTCCACGTGAATAGCATGGAAGATGCCAACAGCAAAGAGTCACCAGTTTTGGGCCTTTTCTTTGCAAGTTTTAACTGAACTGCAGACTCCAATAGAGTGACGGCTTTCCATATTGACTCCTCTCATTAATTCTCATTCGGTTTATGTTGGTGTCTATCTTCAGCTGTCTGTCAGTTCCACTCAGCAGAAATAAAGGCCATGACTATAAATGACAGCAGTGTGCAGCATTCACGCTGAGCTGAAATGAGACGAGTGAAAATACATTTTTCTTTTTCATTTTAATGATCTTGTTACAGCTTTTATGCTTTTTTTAATGCTCAGTAAATCTTTAGTCTTGGATTTATTTGTTTTATTTTAAGAAGTCCTCACACCTAAACAAATGATACTGTTGCTCAGAGTGAGCAATACAGCTTAGTAACTGAAATGGATCCCTGCTCAGCAGTGGTTGGTTCTGGAAACCAAGATATCTGCATCTCTATTGGTGGAGCTAAAAAGGACTGTGCATTTTGGCTTTCCATTCTTCTTGTAGCAAATGAAAATTCCTGCAGGTCTACTGCTCAGTTTGCTATCATACTCATCAGTTTTAAAGGTTTTCACTCACAAAGTGTTAAGTAAAACAAAAAGCATGGGGCACTTGTTTCAAACTTTGTTGTCAAGTTATTATAATTTGTGTAGATAAAACACTCACAGCACATTTATATCAAAAGTCTGGATTAATCCTAGAAACAGACACTTTATTGTCCTCAGTTAATCCTTTGAGTTGCCAAGTTTGAAATGAATTTACGGCATAATGGCTGACCTTGAGTGTCCATAATTCAGTTTACTGCCTGTTAGGAATGGCTTACTTGCAGGCCCAGAGAGAAATCATTTTAACTGCTGAATATTTGTCTTTATTAATTTTCCAGATCCTAAAAGTTTTCATTTTAAATATATTCTAATATATTCTTCTTCTTCTTAAATTAGCCGTGACAGAATCCATAAAAAACCTGCATATGAGTTGAATATATCTGAATATATGTCCATATGCTAATCAAAGATAACACACTGTGATAACATATGGTAGAAAGTCACATTAGCTCCGTGGTGCTGAAAAAGCTAAAATATGTTACCCACTCAGAATCTTTGTGAGCATTGCTGAGCTGCACACCGAGATGGCAGACTTTTTGGTGTGTTAAGGTTTGTGGTGTGTGATGGATTATGATGGTGAAACTGGCGGCATGTTTTTTTTTTCCTACTAATAATGGAAAATTAAATTAAACTTATCTCATAGGTCATAAACATTTATAGTATCAGTGGCTTTTGTAACTCCTGTTATAAAGCACAGGTCGATATTTGTATTTACAGCCTCACACAGCGCTCTATTTTATCTTTGCTTTATTTGAAGTGCTTTCCAACTTTTTTTTTTTTTAACAGTTGAGCGGTTGTCTGATACATGTCTGTGACTGAGGCATAAGTGGGGCAAAATTCCAGGAAACTGAAGATTAAAATGGGTTACACTTCAGACTAACTCCAGAATCTAACAGAGATAATAGAAAAAGTGCCAGCTATAAACCACGGCACATAGAATGTCAGTGAATGTGCTCATTACTCAGCTCTTGGTAGGTCTTAAGATATCGCTCAAAGAGCTGGTAAGCGCTTGTTGACACAAATGATGAAATATTTGGACTTAATTATATGTTTATGTCACCAACGCATTCACTAAATCATCACACTGTTTAACCGTAATGTGACAAAAACACCAGATGCTCATTAAAGCTGACAAACGGGTGACGTTTGCCAAACTAGATGTCAGATATCATAAATGCACACAACTTTTAAAGAGTTTTTTCTTACTTCTTAGAATTATCTCATGAAAATTATATTTTGGCATGAAAAAACTATGGCAGCTTGTAAAATCAACTACATAACACCATGTCAGCACAGTCCATGGCAATGATAAGAGACATCTACTGTGCATTAGTAATGATTTAGTACTAAATAAACCCTGCATGATTAAAATCTCCCTTTGATGAGCATGTCCTGTACTTTAAGTCCTCTGCTGCTCCCTGACCTCATAAATGGAGAAACGGCAGTGATCAGATACAACAGTGTGGGCGGCTGTGAGGGAGGAGCTGATACTTTGATTGGGTTCACAAGGTCAGAGGACTACAGTCCACACAGGACCATTACCGACTGTTTTAGGGCTTTAACTGGTGTAATCTTTACCTAAACCCTGCGCAAACCAACACTGCACTAACAGGACTTAAAAACTCATGTCAAAAGCAGCTTTCAAATTTAGCAAATATTTAGAATTTGAAACAAAAAAAGATCAAGGCGTACTATAAGTGGACTTCAGTTATACTCATGCATGTTTCAGTCTGAAATCCCTCTCTCGCAAACCTCCTGTTTATCAGATGTATAAAAGAACCATCTGCTGGCTATACGAAGGCCTTTTTTAAAGGACATTTAGAGTGAAAATTGATACGTCATTTCCTGCAATATCAGACCAAGAGATTAAAATGTCCTAACTACACAAAACTTGGACTTCTGTGTTATCAACATAAGTGATGGAACTAGATAAATTTAGATTTTTAACATTTAGCACACTCAGAATGACTCTGTTGACCTCGTGTTACACATACACATTACTTGCAGTGCTTGTGTCGAATATCCTATCAGTGACTATGATTAATCCCTAGCCAAGCTTGTGTTGTACAGGCGAGAGAATAATATGAACAAAATGACAAAATTGCAATACGCTTGCACTTTAAAAATAGCAATTTTTAATTTACAAATATTATATAGTCTTAAATACTGAAGGATAACATAACATATGCTAATAACAATATATTTTAAATGCTACATTAAACATCTGAAAGAGAAATGTTGAAAATAAAACCAAAGGCTCCTTCCACATATCTTACAAATATAAACATAACTTATAACATTCAGGACCACCCATAGTTAGCCACAGCCGGCCATATAGTTTATGATGTTTTATTTAAAACATCATAAAGCTAAACATCACATGCCCGGCAATAGTAGGCTCATAATATGTGCAACATTTCTGTTCATACTCTCCAGCATGATGGCGATTAAAAAGTGTTTACTACAGTGCTTAGTGTATCATCCATTAAAAGGAAATCAATAACATACCACAACCTGAGAAGTGATGAATAATTACAAGTGTATTACAAATCCATTATTGCATTTAGCTTTGTGTATATATACAGATTAAACTTAATAATATTAAAGATGTGTTGCTTTAACATTCTTCTGTGTGTCTTCATCTTTAGACATGGCTGGGTTGTCATACATCTCCAGACTTGTCTTGCTGTCTCTCCTGATCTGTTCGTTCTCCTCGTCATTCTTGCAACACTTGCAGCAGCAGCAGCAGTATTTACCGCAGAAGGCCATGAATGAGGTCACGATGGTGTCCCATGGTGCCAAGGAGTGCAAGGGCCGGGGCAAAAAGTCCCAATTGCGGAGGACTTTGGGCAGGAAGCGTCGGCAGCGAGACTGCATCACATTCATAATGATCACAAAGATAGCCAGAACAATAATCGGCACACCAACGCCGACCAGGACTTGCCAGCCAGCCATCGACAGGCCAAATACAGTCAGGGGGAAAACCAAGAAGACCAGAATGAGGTAGATGACTGCAAACCAGCGGTATTTGGCGGTTATGTTCCCCAGCCCTCTGGCCAGCCTGATGGGCAAGCGCATGAAGGGGAGTGGGTACCATAGTATGATGCCAAAGATGTTGAAGAAGAAATGGCAAAGTGCAATCTAAAAAAAATAAAATAAAAACATCACAGTTAATAGTTAATCACTTTTAGATTTTTAACAAAGCATGGACAAATAAAAAATGTCCCTAATGGCACCTATCTGATATTTTTATTTGTTTTTGATACATGTGCTTTTATGGGGAACCTTGAATATCTCTGCAAGTGTTTATGGCAATGCATCAAAAATACTTAAGAAGCCAAAATATCACACTGAAAACCAAAAATGTTAACCTCATAGTAGAAGAAAAGGAAAAGCTGCCCAACTTGAAAGATTCTATAGCTAAGACACTATACGACATTAATTCAATTCAATTTTATTCATATAGCACTAATTCACAACAAAAGTTACATCAAAGCTTTACACTGTAAGGTAAAGACCCTACAGTATTAGAGAGAAAACCCCAGCAATCAGACGATCCCCTGTGAACAGGCACTTGGCGACGGTGGGAAGGACGAGCTCCCTTTTAACAGGAGGAGATCTCCGACCGAACTGGGATCAGGGAGGGGCAGCCATTTGCCTCGTCCGGTTGAGGGTGAGGGGAAGTGGAAGAGAGAAAGGAGCGCAAAGAATGACAGGGACAGCACAGACGGAAATATCTTCGTCATACACTGTAATGTATGCCGAAGATATTTCCGTCTCCTACATGCAGCAACATCCTCATCATATAACTCGCATATTTAAGAACTATTTGGGCAAGGCTGCTTTAATCGATAGGTGGATATCAGTATAGATGGCTGTAGCCACTAGCTGTCTACTGGGCTTCACCTCCTAATTCAAGTCACTGAATGGGACTTCTCGACAGTGTTGGTGCCCTTTGTAGCATTTTAATGCAATAACCTGCTGTTTGCGTTATTGCAGGTGTCTTTGCACCTGCAATGCACCTACACAGACTTTCAGTGCTCCTCGAACACAGGCTTGCTAGCCAAAATACTAAACTCCAGGCTTCAAAACAAGACTTAATTGGGTCTCAAGTCTTACTAAGTGACATCATTGTGGCTACGTCCATCTTTCCAACTAACCGCCGCTGCCATCGTCACAGCCACGCTGCTAGGATAGCCGTAAACAGGCACCTACGAGAAACTTTTAATTGTTTCTTACCTGCAATGAATTTTCTAGTGTTTCTCCAGGACTTGCCATAGCAGCAAGAATAGATGTGGTTGTTGTACCAATGTTTGAGCCCAGTGTCAGAGGATAGGCTCTCTCAAGGCTAATGACACCAATACCTGGTAAGGAAGGTTAAAAGAAATATATGATCTGCTGTCACTTTAAGTAATGGAAACGTGAGAGTGAGATCAGTGTGCTAATAATGGCTTACCAACAAGAGGAGTTATAGCTGAGGTGAAGACAGAGCTACTCTGAACAAGGAAGGTCATTCCGGCTCCCACCAAAATTGCGACATAGCCCATGAGAAATGTGAACGGGAAGGGCAGGTCTGCAATCAAACAGAAACACAGGAGGTGAGCAATAAACGCAGTGAAGTGAGCAAAGTGTAACTGTACGCATTAAGTCCACATGACCAGAGAAAATGATCATTTCTGTATAAACAGCAAATGTGTCTGAGCTCTCCGTCACACAACAAGACTGCTAGACCTGAAGGCGAGCTGGAAGTGACAGGAAGGCTGTACCTGCGTTGCTCATCAAGCATCACCACAGACGCAGATGTGCTGACTATCAAACAGGCTAGAAGTCATGCAGAAACGACCGGTTTTGTCTTTGTACCTGTGTTGAGGACCTTCTTGATCATCACAGCCACCTGCCCCTTCAGCATGGAGTTGAGCAGCTTGACGATGAGGATGAGGCAGGTGCAGAGGACGAGCAGAGACATAGCCAGCAGAATGAGGCCCACGGCCAGTTCTGACAAGGTAGTGTTAGCAAAGATGTGGTTGCCTGCCAAGGAGGGTAAAAGTGATGATTGATGACAGACTTCCACTATGTGAGAGCTAAAAAAAAACAGTCTCATGTGCATGACTCACAACTCTGGTAAATGGAGCTGGTATAAACACTGAGAATCAATATTTGTCTGTTCATTGTAACTGTAAGACAAACTGAGCGCGGGCTGTTGGTCGATCAGCTTCTGATCTTATCAAATTGAAAAATGACAGCTTTTATTTACAAAACCGAGTGCCACATCCATCGATCCAGCCATCCATTTTCCTAAGCTCAAGCACCAGATCATTTAGTTTATTTAGTTTAGTTTAACGGATCACTTTGGTGCTTCAGCCAGACGACATGAATAGACCTATTGAGCGTGTAGATGGGCCAAGGGAGAGAATTAGCTGAGTCACTGTAACATCTCAAAGGTGGTCATTGTCTCAAATTCAGAGAGTCTGGATGAAAGAGGCCGTTGTGGCTCAACGTCTCTCTCGTGTTTCACTGAGCTCTAGTGGATCAGGTAATCCTAATTGCTTTATAAATGTTCTTTTTTTTGCCCCCCCCTCCAAAAATCAGGCATGGGCGCATGCTTACATTTCTGTAGGTAAATTATAGAAGTCTCATTCTTCTCAATCCAGGTCTGGTTTCCTTCCACCCAGCAGTTGGCACCAGGAGGGCAAGTGTCCACGGTCTCATTCCAGAAAGTCTGAAAGAAAAGGCAAAAACATTAAGGACTAAAGCAAGGCAGCAACACAGCAACTAAGGTGGCTGCAGGTGATGATCTTTCAATGATTGCAAGCAACATTCAGCCTTTTTATAAAGTATGAGCTAACAACAGAATTGCTGAGGTTACAATATCAGTCATTAAGAGACAAAAAGCAGAGGTAACCATAGCTTTATGTGTGTTTATGCTGTTGTAACTACTAGTTTGGCAGCTAACAGCTCTTGTTGATGTCTTACCACGTTGGTCTTTGTTTTACACCACACTTTGATCAGACTCTTATTCATGCCAGCTACGTCATCAGTAGCAATGGCAGTGATGACAGATTTGTCGAGCTGGAAAAAAAAACTTTATTAAAAAAAAAGGCATTTCTTCTTTATACTGATTGTAAATCACCATAATAGTTTTAGGGTTACCTGGATGATGGATTTTGTGAGAGGGTCTGTGATGACCTTGAGCAGTTCGGGGGCGTCCTCTCCAGACTGGAGATTGAAAGAATCAATGATGAGTTTGGTGAGTTTGTACAGCACGCCTGTGGCAGCTTCCAGCGGCAGAAGAATCAGCACAGAGAGCCAGTTGAAGAAGTCATGGACTGTAGCTCCCGCAAACGCCCTGGGAAAGACAGGAACACACATATGAACACGCGCCAGACGCTGGTTTAAAGTTGCTATTTTTTTTTTTTTTTAATGCTCACATGCGTGTCCTTGCATGCTTTCGCTTACCTGCGGAACTCATTTCGGTCTCCTGCCTGCATCATAGCCACGATAGTGTTGGTGACAGATGTTCCAATGTTGGCTCCCATGATGATTGGCACAGCCATTTGGACTTCCAGCACTGAAGAAGAGAATTAACATGATATTAACATGTAACAGACTAAAGCTGCAGCAGTTATTTCAAAGAACTGATTAACAGTTTCAGTATTTTTGTGGTTCAATCTTCAAGTACTCTAATTTTTTTTTCTTATATGAAAGTATTTAAAGTATAATTTGCATTGTAATAAACGTTTTGAAGGCGTGGGTTGCAACTGTCTCATTTGTCTGAGTGCGAAAGTGGGTAAACTTGTGTGCATGCCTGTTTCATGGGTATCTACTTACGCCCAGAGGCGACCATGCTGACCACGATGGAGGATGAGGTGCTGGAGCTCTGCACCAGCACTGTGACTAAAACCCCGATCACCAGCCCAGCCACAGGGTTACCCAACACAGAACTGTTCTTGAAAATGTCACCAGCTGCTCTTCCTGCGCACAAACAACACACACACACACACACACACACACAGCCACAGAGGTCAAAAATACAGCTCGCTACACACATTACAGAAGCACTTAGCTGGACTTGGAATTAGTAAGAACATAAAATGTTCAGACAGGGGTGAGGAATAATAAGAATAACCTATACATTAAATTGTTTTGTTTTTTTTTACCTCCCACCAACTGGAAAGCCGAGCTGAGAACATCCAGCGAGCAAATAAACATGTAGAGAAGTCCAAGCAGCAGCACAAACTTCAGAATAGCAGTCAGCACTCTCAGAACCTTTCCTTTTGTATCTAGCTCTGTTTGTAAGAATGACACAAAGCAGTGATTCAGAGGCAGGCATTGTGAGGGCATCCGCACTGCACAGGGTTAGTTAGAATGGCACGCTGCCTCACCTGACCACTTGACCCCTGTGTCTTTGAGCTCTGGGAGATCCCAGGGATCAGAGGAGTCTGCTTCCCCGGACTCTTCTTTCATCAGGACCAGGGTGGAGTAAGACGGCGGCAGAGGCTCATTTTTAGGTAAAGGCCTCTCGTCTAATGGAGGGAAGGTATGCGGAAAATGTTAGGGAATAAGATACAATCACAGTCTGGGAGGTCCAAAGTGTCCAAGAGAAAGGGACGTACCAACAGAGGGGGTGGAATCACTCCCTACTTCTGGTCTGGGAGCCATTGCTGAAAGACAAAAAAAAAAAAAAAAATTAAATACACAAATAGCTCATAATGTATGTACATGTACTTGAGTTTTAGTAATGAGGCCAAAGCTGGTGTTAAATTCTATCAGGCTGTCTGTATTACTCAACTTCTAACATTAAAATGGCAATGCCGGTGCAATTTATTCCACTATCTATCAACCAAGTTGTCTGGATGACATTCTAACTTCACCACCTGCCTGAAAAAGTTTATCTAACGTTTACAACCAATTATAACCAGCTATAACCAACTATAAAGCACCCAGGAGAAGAAAGAAACGTGTCAAAAATCATCAAAAATAAATGAACGAATACAATTTTAAAATAACAATAATAATTAAAAAAAAAAGATCTATCCAAACAGCTGCCATTTTAAACGCCCACTGGATCCTCCAGAGCGGCGGCCGGCGGCAGACGGAGCGCGCACCTGCAGCGGGAGAGCCTGGGTGTCCTGGTGTGTGAGCGGGGAGCTGGAGGCGTCACCTGGGCCACCTGTTGCTCACTCCGAGGCTGAGCGCGGCTTTTATAGGGCGGCGCGGAGCGGAGCGGAGCGCACGCCCGCCGCGGCTGTCAGTTCCAAAGGTTGTGCGCACATGTGCAGCCCGCGTTGCGCATCCGCACCTGCTGGCTGATCACTACAGCGCGACAGTGGGGGAGAACTGCTGATGGAATCCACATGTTTATATCATATTTATGTGTATTTGGGTACCTGCTTCAGACTGTGGTTTGGGGTACAGGTGTACTGCTATCACGCGTGCCTCCCCCCACCGCCCCCCTCACCCCCTGCTGGTTTAAAGTGGAACACTGCGGTTCTTATCAGTGGTGAGTGGGTGGATGGGTGGGGCAGAAAAACCAAGATACTTTTTGACTGACTCGGCCTTGCGTGTTTTTTAAAAATAGTTTTATTCTTTTTAACAATAGATGCTTTCATCATTCTAAGGCTGCTCATCCCAACCTCAGTTCCGTTTTCTTCAAATGTTTCACGTCACATCAGTCCTCCGATGACCCTTCCATGAACAGTCGGGCCCTGTGTTGTTAAATATTTCGTAGCGATCAAAATTCTGAGAAATATTTCTGAGCATTAGTCGCTGACACCCAGGAGCAACACATCTGCTGGCATGTTTTCTGTCTTTCCTTGCTGGTAATATGCAGACTGCTTGAAACAGCTGGGATCATGCCTTACCTGTATCCATACACTTCAAAGAAGCCTAGACATGCATTTGTCTGCACACACACACACACACACACTCATGTTAGGCCCCCACTCCCACTAACACACTCGCAGCCTCACAGCTTATCTCGCTGCAGCGAGATAACGCATGCATATACACATAAACAGCCTTGTACGTACATGCGTTTATTGCTCACTATATTAGTGTGAGATTATAGTGAGCGATATGATAGATAGGACTTTAACAATGTACAGTACTGCATGCAAAATAAATGGTGTGAATATAAGTAAATGATTAAACTGTCATCATGTTATAGTTACTCCCAAAGTTCAATAAAATAATCACTGCAGATTTAATTCCCATCTTGTAAAAAAAGGGTTCATTGAGTTTATGGATGAGAATTAACTTTACATATCTCAGTTTATTTAAATGAATTCCCAGTAATTTGATGGGAATTTCCAATGAGGGATGGTGGCGATCATTGTTGTTATTGCTGTTGTTGTTTTTATTTTTATTTTATTTTTTTTCCATATAGACCCAGGAGCAGTGGCTGATTTTATGTTGAAAGGAGGACATGCTTGTTTCACTTTGATCATAACATTTTCTTATGAAACTGAACTTTACCCTCTGAAAATGAACTCCAAGGGCAGTCTTAAGAGTTCCTTATTCCTTTAATCCAGTTTGGTTACTAGTGAATTGTCTCCCTAGATTATGAAGTAAACATTTAAAAGTATGTTCTGCTCTCCTTCTGCCCCCTTTACCTCCTCTAAAATGAAAAAATTTAAATAAAAGACCCCCCCCCGACTAAAAAAAGATCTTCTTCCTCTAATTTTACACATGCTGAATTTTCCTTAGCGTCTAATGACACCCATCCTGTATGTTGCAGCTTCCAAACAACAGCTCGTAGCCAGCAATCAATCATTATACTGTAGTACTTGAGTGCCACACAGTCAATAAGATGATTGCAGCTGCAGGCAGTATCAGGTACACAGTGTTCAGCCAAGAAACTGCACTGACAAATAAATAATAATGATGAAAAAATCAAATGCCCATAAGAGCCTTACTGCCATGCAGACTTGGTTTTCTGCAAAGGCAGTATGATGCAACATTGGTGGTTCCAATACAAATACAATAGAAATGCTTGCATTAAATACTTACATTGCATCTTATGAAACTCTTGAGTAAAAGATGAAAAAATGCACACATTTAAAAATAAAACTGACGTTATGAATGACAGTCTTTGAAATCTGAATGCCAGACAAGAAAACATTCAAAAAATGTGAGTGTGTTTGTTTTTCCAGGTTCTGAGAACTCAAAATAATCAAGTAATGATGCAAAAATGTATTAATATAGCAAGAGTCTGTCTTTAATTTATTATTTATTGCCATCTTAGTTTATTTATAGGATATTTTGAATTTTATTTATTTTCATTTCTTATGTTTTGTCCTTTTTGATTCATTTTAAGATGCCTTTTTTGACTAAAATTTGCTCTGTCTTATTATCAGGTTGTCATCAATCAGCTGAAAAGCACTTTGAAGGCCAGGAACCTGCATGAAAACTGGTGTTCAAATACAGTTTGAGAGACCAAATACTTACAGTATGCTTACTGCTTACTTGTATGCAATACATGGCATACAATTAAATATATTAAAAAAAAATAAAGAATAGAGCAATGGCTAAAGAAGAATTACAGAAATTAAAAAGAAAAAATTAATAAACAAAAATCACATAGATTAAAGCTTGTTTATAAAGCAAAGGAGAAGAAATCAAATATATTTAAACAATTTTAAAATAATCCAAAGTGGTGAGGAGCTCCACATAATGATCATTAAAATAACATATTTTCCTTTGGTTCAGCTGAATGTTCCTATCCCACTCATAGTGTGCATCTTGTACCTGAATCCTACCACATAAATCAAGCTTAAAACTTATTTTGAGGCTAATATATGACAAATATTTTCCTTGTGGTGTTATTGGCTATTGTGTAGGCACTAAGTCGCTGATATATTTTCATTATTTGATCAAATATTGCATTGCTGCATTTCACGGGGAGTAATTCTTAGCCGCTTTAATTATTTTCTAGATAAAAGACATAAAACCCTGGTGGGGCACATTATCCTGGGGTGATTATTGATTTAATATCTATTTATCTCCCTGATGATTATTACGTGTGTGGCTGCGCTTGGAGGCTTAGCTTCCGTGCAGTCATATTATGCGTCTTTTACAGACCTTGACCTCTCAGTGTACACAGCAGTGCTGCACAATGCAGCTCAAACCACAGGGTCACATATGAAAATGTCTCTTAATGAGGTCGTTTTTTTTCCAATGCTCCTGGTTATTTATTGACTAATCCACTTGGTCAGATGCAGTGCTTTCTCCCCACGCCGCTAGAGGAGACCTACATATGATGGGAAGTTCAGCTAAAGGTTTAACCTTTGGAATCTTACTTTGACTGTCCTTCCTCCCACATGCAAGCACAGAACTTTGTGGTCATGTCTGGAGTTATGCATTCAAGAACTTCTTTCTTTCTCTCTGTTTCAAAATCCTGTGTTTTTCTCCATTTCCAAAGCAGGATACAGTATTTTCCTCCTCCTCCTATCACCCATCCTAACTGTTGCGTTTTTCTTGTTGTGTGTCAAAGTCAATGACTAACCTAAGCGCCACTGAGTTGATTCCATCTATCTGCCATGCTGGCACAGTCCACAGAGGGTCAAACAGTTTGCCCTCTTGTTATGGCCGAAGAGAGCCACCCTATTGCACTGGCTGTGGGTAGGCTGTGCTGCGATCTATAAAACCATAAAACTCAGCTGTTAGAACTTGTCCAAACTGGTTGAATCTCTAAGACTGAGTATCTGTAAAGGTTACGACCAAAGTAACAGTGAAACTGGATGTGATGGATGGCTGGCGTCTTAAAGCAAGTTTCTTACTATTCCAAAAACACTATTTAAAGATCAAACACCAAAGTTATATTTTAATTTGCCTAGTGGAAGAATGGCAGTAGTAATAACATCATCTGTGCTGACTTTTTAGCAGCATTTACCACCTCTGTCTGCTTGAGATTGAGAGTAACATTTGGCATCTGGGTTTGTTGAAATAAAGGGAAAATCCCCTGACACCTTACACAAAACTCCAGCTAATGCTTCATAGAAAGAGTGCAGCCTAACACAAAAGTGTGCTGACTTGTGTGAGACCCTGCTGCCTCCACATGGCCATATTGTAAATTCAGAGACTGCTGGCTACAAGGCATCATGTTAAAATTTAAACTCAATTTTCTTTGTAAAGCTCAGTATCACGTGAAAAGTTTCAACGGGCTTCACGGGCACGAAACATTAAAAAAAAATAACATTTTAAAAGCAAAACAAAAAAAATCACGGAATTATAGAAGAAGGAAACACACACAGGAACACACACAAGTAGCCCATATACAAAAATACTTCATACATAAAATCCTGTAAAACACAACAATAAACAAATATAAACACCAGTTAAAGGCCAGCTTAAAGTGTTTTCAAAAGTGTCTTGAAACTGTAGGTAGAAGTTGCTCCCCTGATATTCTGAGCCTGTTGTTCTATAATTTGAGGGTATAAACAGAAAAAGTCAAAGCCCCGATATTTCCTCTGAGAGCAGTATCTATATCTAAAATTTTGGCAGTGGAGGATCTGAGAATTCGAGTTGGGAGTAAGTGACAGACTTTCAGAGATGTAAAATGGTCCAAAAACGTTCAAGATTTTATAAACGAGTAAAAGTATTTTGAACATATCAAAGGCTGTGAGTCGTGCAGAAATGTTGAGAAAAACTGCCACTGCACTCTGTGATGCATGTTACATGGTGCTTATTATGCCTGAAGACCAAAGGTGGTGTTGCACATCAGTTGGGGTCTCAACTAATACTCAGTGAGCAGCGGAGGAACCTTTACAGATTCAAACTCTTTCACCAAGAGCTGGTCACAGGTCAGTAATGCAGCAGGAGACTGCATCAGCTCACAGTATTTGATGCCTGTATGTGTTTAGTTGCTCTTGGATTCAAACAGATTGAGGAAACACACATTTTAAATGTGTTATTGTGCTTCCTAGTGGTATAAAACGGAAAAGTGCTGGGTGAACCTTCAATGACCTCTTTTAAATCAAGTTTTGTTTGCTTTCCACATGAAAAATGGGGGAAAACAAAAGAAAATCTTTACATTTTACACATTTCATATTACTTAAATGTCTCATTTTATTCATATTCACACAAAATAATTATTAAAAATTACATGTGTATCAAATAGACATTGTGTTGAATACTATTTACATTGTAGATTCTCACTGAAGCCATCAAAACTATGAATGAACACATATGGAATTATGTAGTGAAGAAAAAAGTGTGAAATAACTCAAAACACGTTTTATATTTTAGATTCTTCAAAATAGCCACCCTTTGCTTTGATTTCTGCTTTGCGCACTCTTGGCATTCTCTTGATGAACTTCATGAGGTTGTCACCTGAAATGGTTTTCCAACAGTCTTGAAGGAGTTCCCAGAGATGCTGAGCACTTGTTGGCCCTTTGGCCTTCACTCTGCGCTCCATCTCATCCCAAACCATCTCCATTGGGTTTAGGTCAGGTGACTGTGGAGGCCAGGTCATCTGGCACAGCACTCCATCACTCTCCTTCTTGGTCAAATAGCCCTTACACAGCCTGGAGGTGTGTTTGGGGCCATTGTACTGTTGAAAACAAAATGATGGTCCAACTAAACGCAAACCAGATTGTCACTGCAGGATGCTGTGGTAGCCATGCTGGTTAAGAGTGCCTTCAGTTTTGAATAAATCCCCAACAGTGTCACCAGCAAAGCACCCCCACACCATCACACCTCCTCCTCCATGCTTCACAGAGGGAACCATGTATGTAGAGACC
>VUQH01000472.1:0-12415 GCA_015106775.1 Etroplus canarensis | reverse complement strand
ACTGAGGTAGTTTGGAGTGAGGGAAAATCATGTCTGTGACTACACCCAGTGTTGTGTTGTTCTGTTTCTTTTCTGTTTCTTTAAATATTTTTATTCCACTGAGCATGTAAAAAGGCACAAGAATTTCCTTGGGAATTATTAAGGTATTTTAATAAATACAATAAATAAATGAATTAAGTATCTTATCTTATCTAAACAGTTATACAGTGCAAAATGTAATACATTACAACAACAACAATAATACTAATCATCAGTTTCATCACCATAAACATGTAAAATGTTATTTACATTAATATTAATATAATATTATACAGTATATTATGTTAAAACGAGGGTCCCTGTTGGTGTAGTGATTTGCACATTTGCCTTACAAGCAAAAGGTCCCTAGTTCGATTCTGGGTGGGGACACAAGCCCCCCTCATCATGGAGACCTGCGTCAGGAAGGGCATCCGGGGTAATACCTCTCCGAAATTACCAGTGTGAATAAATCCGTTGCAGGGATCCCAAGGGAACAGCCTAAGGCACATTTTTATATTATATCATAATAATAATATTATTTTAAATTTGAAATGCTTAAATAAAATATATAATATTTCTTCGATGCTCAAAGAAAAAAGAATAAGATAAAAAAAACTCAAGAAGAAATAAAAAAAAACTCAAGAAGAAATAAATAAAAGAGGTCATATTTATGGCAAACTAGTCTGTGGACTAATGAGAAAAGATGTGCTGAAAGCTCCAGATGCATCCCTGCCATCTGCTTCCGCTTCGTTTCCGCCTGCTGACGGTAGAGGAACAATCTTGACAGGTAGCTCTGGGTCGACGCGACGCCGGGGAGCAGGGCGGAACTTGCTTGTGTTGTCTGCAGTGATATCATAACACTGCAATAAGAAGACGCGCTCATATGACCGCCACCCGTCTCCATCCTTGGGCTAAACACAGGTGAGTGAAGACAACAATTGGTTAACCTGCTGCTCCTGTAGCTTCTCCATTTCTCTGACATCTGCCGCTAACGTACGCTTTTTTTCTGCCATAGCTGTTGTCTCGATCATTCTCTGATGTCGTCTGAATGCTTACTTCCCCCACAAGGATAATTGCACATCACACATTTACAGGAAGCATATTGTTGCTGTTTATTTACCGCTTGACCGTGTACATGTTCATAAAGTACGTAGGACAGAGCTAAGCCAGCTAGCACTGTTGCTCCTTCTTAGAAAGGTATAAACAAGTCACCATTCAGGGATGTGAGCTTTGGGATACCTGACGAAATGCAGAGATTTAGACTGTAGCCAGATGGATTCATATGCCACGGTATGAACATAGTTTTAAGTAACGTCTAAGTGGAGTGCTCACAGCTGAAAGGCAGGACATGTACTATATCATACATCTAGAGGAAACATGCTATTATGTAATCGTAACACAGTTACAGAAATGAAAAACAAAATGTGCACGATTTGTCCCACTTGGTCAGCAACCTTTGGCCACTGTTTCATATTTATTATTGCACAGGTAGATACACAGACTTGGAAATCTGTCTCAATTTTCCTGTTTATTCTGCCTTTTTTCTTATCTCCTAATGGGAGCGGGGGTGTTGACAGATAACTATGCATTTTCCTGATATTTCTGACCGTTTGACAACCAAACCTGTCTGTTGTGTTTGAGTAACCGAAATCCAGATAAGAAAATTGCTTTAAAAATGCAGTTAAGTATTGTAATGTTATTTTTTTCCATAGCATATTGATTCCCTCTAACATGTGATAGGATAAGATAAGAAATACTTTAATAATCCCACATTTGGGGAATTGTTTTATTAGAACATTTGAATAATAAAAGTGTTATACAGCATTATTGCTTGCTCTATGAATGATTTACTGTATCATTCCTTGTGGCAGTGAAGCTGAATGAGTCTGTTAGAGAAAGCCGAGGAAGCAGCACAGAGGGTGATCAGGTTTATTCATGATGGATAATTGTTTGATAATTGTGACCTCCTCTCTGCCACAGCTTCAGAAGTGTCCAGTTTGCAGCCAGTCAGAGCCCGCCTTCCTGATCAGTTTATTTAGTTTGTTAGTGTCACCACCTTGGATGCTGCTTCCCCTGCAGATCACAGCAAAGTTCACTGGGCTCACCAAAACAGACTGATAGAGAATCTCCAACATTTTGCTGCACACATCGAAGGATCTCAGCTTCCATAGGAAACAGAGTCTACTCATCTCCTTCTTGTATACAGCTTTTGTGTTGGTCTTCTAGTTCAGCCTGTTGTTGATGTGGATGCCCAGGTACTTGTACTCCTCCACCACATCTACATCTTGTCCCTGGATAGACATGAGCAGTGGAGTTGTGCTCTTACTTCTGAAGTTGATCACCATCTCTCTGGTCTCACTCACATTCAGAAGCAGATGAGTTCTCCCAGGTCACTCCACAAGAGTCTATTAGCGCACTGTACTCCTCCTCCTCCTGCTCCTCACTTAATACATCTATCCCCTGCAAAACTGTCAGAGTATTTCTATAGATGACAGGACTTGGAGTTCTACTGTAAATCTGAGGTGTACAAGGTGAACAGGAATGGAGACAGCAGTCTCCACAGCCCTTGTAGAGCTCCTGAACTGCACATCACCAAATCAGAGAGAACACTGCCCAGTCACACATACTGAGGCCTGTTTGTCAGGTGGTCAGCAATCCATGAGATGGTGGACATATGTACTGATATTTCCTCTAGTTTCTCCATCAATTTCAGCTGTATGGTGTTAAATGCACTTGAGAGAGTAAAGAAGGGCATCCTTACCTTGCATCTGTTACTCTCTAGATGGGAGTAAACCTTCTGCAGCATGTAGGTGATTGCATCATCCACTCTCAGATTTGGTCTGTGTACAAACTTCAAAAGGCCAAAGGTTATTTTCATCTGCAGTCTCAGGTGGGCCAGGACATGTCTCTTCAGCACCTTCATCACGTGCAATGTAGGGGCAACTGGTTGATAGTATTTAAGCTCTGATGGTGTTGATTTTTTTCCATAACACTGATATCTTCTCCTGCTCCAGTCTCAGGTTGTAAATGTGACTTAGGATCACAGCCAGCTCACTAGTGCAGGTCCTCAGAACCTTGAGCCTAAAGAACATACAACCATACGTGGCAGAGAGTGGTTTTTTGAGCTATAATGTTGGTTGTTAAATGGACTGTGGCAAATAATAGACCTCATTGTTATGACTACATAAAAAGTAAACCTTTGTTTACTCACATGTAATGCTTGTGGTGTTGTGTTATTTATACTATGACAGTTTTCCTAAAATTAGATTAAAAATCTAGGAGGGTGAAGTGTGGGTTAGCAGCTGTGGATGAGGCATTACATTTAAGTTATGTGCTCTGCTTGTTTAACACTTGTTTGATTTGTTACTAAAAACATTGAGACGGTTTGAATTCATGTTTTCTTCTCAGTGCATTTCAGTGCAGATGATTTTACTTTGGGATGGGCTGAAACTTATTTAGGGAGGTGCCAAAAAATTCTGTACGCAGGAGAAATCCTGTTAATGTGCAGCTCAGTTCTTTTGAAGGTCAAGTGTAAAGTGTAGCCTCTTGCTTCCTCCATTCTCTCCCTTAGTAAGGTGGATGCTTATAAAATCAGTTCACATTTTATGACTTTATTGCTGTCTTGTATAGGTGCTGTAACTGGGGCAGGAGGTAGGCATGGGGAATAAAAGGAGAAGGAAGGATGCCAGCTGAGCCCCTCATCCCTCCGCATCTGCTACTGCTGCCAGCAACAGACTAAAGAAAAATAGAAAATGGCTCAGTCTGTGAGGAGGCCTGGGACTTTAGGAGCCATGGACCATGAGCCCCAGAGAGACAAGACAAGGACTAGTTACTTCGGCAATGTGAAGACCAGGTCAGACCTCTAAATACATGGAATGCTGGAAACAGATCTGTGATATGTTTAGCTGGTTGCTTCCCAGATTTAAATGTGCTACAATTTAGTCTTTTTTGTGGGATGTTTGACTACTGAACAACTAGGAATGCTTTAAAAAGAAATCACAAAAGCACATTTCCAGTGACTCCATGCTTAGTCGAAGAGTGTCATGTGGGTGAGAGCCGCAGCATCTTGCCAGGAACTCTTTCAATCTCTTTAGCCATTACACAGATGACTCCTACTGCCCTATAAATAACTGAGATCCGGCTGTGAACGCTGCTCTATTCTGTTGTTCACACATCAAGTACTCTAAACAACCAAATCTTTAAATTCCTGCTATTAAAAGAAAATCCACCCAAAATATAATTTATTTTTGAGGGTTAATTTTCATTCATGTCCTTACTGTGCAGTATTTATTTATAGGAAAAAATAAGGCTAGTGTACAAAGTCTAAATGAAACTTTTGAACCAAAATGTTTTGTGTTCATTTAAGTGTAGAGTTTATAGAGATAATAGGTTAGCTAACTGATAGATTAGCTGGTTGACAGAAAATATATGAACAGTATTGTCAATATCATTTTTTCAAATTTTTGAAATATTTATATATATTGAATTTTTGAAATATGTGAATTTGCTGCTTTGCTTTGTCTTATAATGGTACCAAACTGAATATCCTTTTTAACTCTTTGTAAGTTAAGATGCTGTGTCTTCCACTCTTCTGGGAAGACTTTCTACAGGATTTTGGAGTGTCTCTGGGAATTTTTGCCCATTCATGCAGAAGAGCATTTTTGAGGTCAGACACTGATGTTGGACAAGAGAGCCTGGCTCGCTGTCTCTGTTCTAGTTCATCCCAAAGGTGTTCGATGGGGTTGAGTTCAGGACTCCTTGCAGGCCAGTCAAGTTCTTCCATATCAGACCCATCCAACCATGCCTTTATAGACCTTCCTTTGTGCACTGGAACAGAAAAGGGGCTTCCCTAAACTGTTCCCACAAAGTTGGAAGCATAGAATTGTCTAGAACAGGGGTGTCAAACTCCCGGCCTGCGGGCCCACCCCCTACTTCCAGTTGCCAATTTGATGTCAAAAATATCATGTAGTTCGGCTCTATTAAGCGCCACATTGCAATTCTATAATTCAATGTGTCCACATTTCATTATATAATTGTAATGTGGCCCTTTAAAGGGCTGAATTACATGATATTTTTGACATTAAATCAGTGACCAGAAGTAGAGGACTGGGCGAGAAGCGGCCCGCGGGCCGGGAGTTTGACACCCCTGGTCTAGAATGTCTTGTAAGCTGCAGCATTTAGATTTCCTTCACTAGAACTAATGGACCCAGGTCAACCCCAGAAAAACAACCATTATTGCATTTTCTTCATTCATTAAACCTTAAGTTGGCACAATGCAGTCAGGCAGGTAATGTTGTCCTGTCATTCACCAAACCCAGACTTGACCATCAGGCTGCCAGACAGAGAAGCATGATTCGTCCCTCCACAGAACACATTTTCACTGTTCTAGAGTCCAGTAGCAGTGTCCTTTACACCGTTCCAACTGACTCTTGGCATTGCACTTGGTGATATAAGACTTTCATGAAGCTGCTTGATCATGGAAATACATTCCATGAAGTACCCTGCACACAGTTTTTCTGCTGATGTTAATGCCAGAGGAGGTTTGGAACTCTGCAGCTATTGATTCAGCAGAACCACTTTTTCACACTAAGTTCCTCAGCAGTCTGCAACCCCGCTCTATAACTTTACGTGCTCTGTCACGTCATAGCTGAGTTGCTGTGATTCTTAAACAGTTCCGCTTTGCAAAAATATGGCTTACAACTGATCATGGAATATCTAGGAGGGAAGAAATTCCTCAACAGGCTTGTTGCAGTTGTGACATCCAATTGCAGTACCACACTCAAATTTAGTGAGCTCCTTTGAATGAGCCATTCTTTCACACAAATGTTTGTAAAGGCTGACTGCATGGCTAAGTGCTTGATTTTATACAACAAAAGAAAGAAACGTCTGAATTATGTGATCAAGAGACTGTATAACTACAATACAACAACTACAACTACAATATCCCCACAATTATTAACTTACAGTAGGTCATGATTTGTTTATTTGTGTCAATCTTAATGTATTTCATCGTTCAAAAATAATTATGACAGCACATTATCTTTTCTGCTTGATGTTGGATTCCTACTTTTAAAGCTAGAGCTGTCATTATGTCTTGATTAACGGGACCAACAAGCCTAAAATGAGCTAGAAACAGAGTAAATAAACAATAATATAAATGCTAGAAAATAAAGCTAACTTTCCTCTGTTTCAGTGGGTACACTTACCCACTTATATTACATGCGGTGTAAAGTAATGCTCTACAGGAAGTGGTACTGGGCTCAGCTTTGGTGCATTAAATACAGCCTTGTTAAACATTGCCAAGCTGTAATACAAAAGTATCAAATATGTTTTTGCAAATGTCTCTCAGGTTGGGATCGAAGCTGCCTGCTGGTGTCTCTCAGCCTCCACAGTTTGCAAAGCGGCCCTGGGAGGCACAACCAGCAAGTCGAGTGTTGCAAGATGCCACAGCCAACAGCAATCTCCAGCACCAGCCCATTGTGGGTCGACCTCTCAACCATATTCCACACATCAGAAACCCCAAGCTGCGGCAGTATTACTTGCAAGGTACTATCTTTAGGCAGGCTGTTTGCATCAGCAAAGGGCTGCTGGAGAAACTGCAGCTCAGATTTGCATTTTATAATTCACATATAAACCTTGTTAGCAGTTTCATGTCTTTGCATAAAGTTTTTATGTAGACTTGTAGTAATCCTGATAGAAGATAGTAATAAGAAGCTACTTCCTCATACTTCTACCGCTGTGTCGTAACAGAATGGCATGACAGAAATGATGTTGTTTTTTTCAACACAGGAACTTCATGGGATCTAAACAATACTGTGGTGGCAAAAGAGCAAGTGGGTGGACTGTCAGATGACAGCACAAGCAGCAGGGTGAGTCACATGGGTTTCTCTTTATTTTGCTTCTTGTGGGCTGTGAAAAACAGTTGTGGGAACACGTGTGAGAAAAATTGGGAAGTGATGTGCAGATGTGGATTTGCTGGCAGATTTATGTACCATTTTTTTTACTAGGTATGCTAGCGGAATCAGTTTGTGGTTGGTAATTAGTTGCATAATTTATGATCTTGGAAGTGTTTGATAAAGAGCGTCCAAGGTTCAGTGATGAGTTGAGTGTCAGAGCTACCTCAGCTATTCTCATGCAACATGGGGAAACAGAGTTTGTTTCAGAGCCTCTGCAACAAATACAGCCGGAGGAATGTATATTCAGACCTTTATTCTAAGGTATTTGTCAGCTGGGTTTTAAATTTTTATTACTAAGTTTGTAATCATGAGCTGGAAACATAAAGAAATTATTAGGCATGTACTCTTTGTTCATCATAATGTTTGTCATGCCTCCCCTCGTTTTCTTCTTCTTCTTCCACTATTAGTATAAATGCTCTATGTTTTTGTTGATATCAGATGTACTGTACTGGTACTGTTGAATTGCTTAGAGGGCTGACTAAAAGACCCCTTGGAATCTATGTTCAGTGGGGATCAACTGAAAAAACTAATTAGTTTCCTACTAACTTCTAAGATCTGAGCAATCTTCTGAACATATGCCCGCAACTTACATACACTTACAATGGACCCACAGGCATTACACAAGTGTCACTGGTGTCACTGTGACTTGTTACATATCATTGTCTTTCACACAAGTTAACAGAAAGTGTAATGTGTGTTTTGCCCGATTTAGTGCAACAAAGGACACACCTATCTGTACCTGTAATCTTTTATGCACACATATGTCACATCAGCACACTAAACTGAACATTTTGATAGATACCTAAGCATGCATATGGGTAGGCATTCATTTAAAGTTTGTATCCGAATCAAAATGGGTTTTGATAAAACACTAACAGTAATAATTTGTTGCTTTCAGCTGTTTAGTAGTTTTTCTTTAAGTTTAGTTTTATTACATAGCTTAAGATCATACAGCAGCAGAATGAAAGTTATGAAAGTTTCATTCACTTTTTTTTAATGATAAATGATCCCAGACATGGGGAAATGAGAGTCAGTTGAGGTGGTCCAGACGTCTGTCAAGGTTGCGTCCTGGGTGCCTCCTAGGTGAGAATGTCCTGCCGAGAGGAGGCCCTGTGGCAGCTCTAGGACATCTTTCAGCCAACTTGGGAATAACTTGGCATCCCCCCAGAATTGCTGGAGCAGGTGGCCAGGGTCTGGGCGTATCTGCTTAGACTGCTGCCCCGTCAACTTGGATGGCTGGATGGAGAGATGGATGGGTGGTCATTTAGGATAAGAAGAGAAAATAACACTGTATACTTTCTTTGTCAGCAGCACAAACAGAAGATTTGGTCTGATTAAATCACACACTAACATTTCTTGATAAACAGTAACATCTTGGCTCTTTACTTACAGCACCCATGTACACCTGTGTTAATAAGGTGTTTGCTACAGCTTGTCAAACCGCACATAATTTACCCATAGCAGGGTACGCAGTGGAGTTGTTATGCATTACTGCATTACTTTGCTAATTTTACACCTCATCATAATGTGCCTGTGCGCATGTCCTAAGACACAATCACAGGCCCACGCCCACACAAAACCACAGTGATTTTCCATGGTTACATAATACATCAAGTGCCACTAATAAAACTTAGGTGAATGGATCCATCTATCAGTGGATGACATTTGTAAGACTTGACTCCCACAATTTCAGCTTGATGGTCTTACTTGCAAACAATTATACGTGGGGTTTTTTTGTCCACAGGTTTACTGGAAATCTGATCTAACTGACTCATGCTTGAACTCATTCGAAGTGGAAGCACATGCAGTGCCTCATAACAAATAGCCATATGCATTTGAGTTTTTATTTAAATGTAATCAGCTCTTTGATAAGGCTCCTAATATTCTTTGTTACATGAAAAAATACCAAAAAGTTCATTCCCTCTGGCAAAACTGAATCATTTTGTTCTTATCATTTTGTTCTGGTAGAGTACTGGACAAATCAGTTTTGAAGATGGATTTACACTCCAAAACACTGTCAATTATCTTCTACATTATTAAAGAGTAACTGATAGCTGATGTATAATCAGATCGAACTTCCACTGATAAAGACTATTCAGAGGCTTTCTCGTGTTTGTATTTTTCCACATAGGGTCTTGCTGGGGACACAGTGTTCAGTGTCTCATCTAGGTTTAACAGTAATAGTGCATCCTCAGCAGAGGAGAGCAAGATGGGTCACCAGCCCTCCTTCACATCCACTAAACTGTCCTCGTCACCTGCTACCCTCATTGCTAGAGAGGTAAGAGTCAACTGCATGCACATGATAGCTCATGACATTTGACTCACATATTTGGTGTGCATATTATGTGTGTAGAGGGATAGACACGCCTGCTTCAGCTGATTTGAAATGCAAAACAGCACTTTCCTCCTGTCTGCCTTATGAAAGCAAGTATTTATGTCAGGGCAGGATGTTTTTTACTCCACCCATTTATGTATCACTACCTCACCCAAAACATATTTTTATGAGGTAGATCATTAAGTATTGATATTTTAATGCTTAAATTGATGCATTGTGGCTGTAAAAATGTGTTCAGCCTTGTATCTACAGCCCTCATATGGAGCTGAGATGTGACTACAAACAAAGAAGCAGGGAAAATGCAGGCCTGTAGAAAGAGGAAGCTGTCACTCCTGTCAGCGGGTTACACAGTATGTCCATGCTACTGTCAGAACTATTCTTATCATGGCGTTTATTTTAAAGCAGCTGGTCGTACCGAAGGGAAAAATCGCCTCCACAAGTGAAGGATCATCTCATTTGCAACTGGACTCTGAGCCTAAAGACAAGTCAGAGGCGGAGGCAGATCAAGACTGTTTGAATCCACTCGCTGCCCAGCCTCAGTCCCCCTCACCAGAGGCGGAATATGACAAACTACTGGTAAGCAGAAAAATAAATGTCTGAACTGCATGTTCTGCAATTCAGAGAGTGCTTATTTTGCAATGTGTTTCATTAAATTTCACTGAAGTGAAAGTGGTAGAAAAAACCTTAGTATTATAAACGACTAAGTATTTTTCAAGTACTGTCCTTATGTACAGTTTAGAGAAATTCATTTTTATGCTGCTTTTTTCTCGAAATCCACTGAGGGTATTATTCACTTTTTTGATAACCTTGAATCCACTTCAGTTTGCAGCTCTATCTGTTATCAGAGCATGAGCATTTTATGAATAAATCAGTGTTTTTTTTGGCTTGTGACAAAAAGAGAAAACTGTGTCAGGGTCAATATTTCCTCTATAAACTTCTCAGATGGTTTTATTTAGGTAGCTTTTCTTTATTTCACCACAGACTCGGAGATTACAGAAAAGTATAAAGGGAACTATTACAGCAAAGTGCAAACAAGATAGTTTGAACTAGTGCTACTTTTAAACACTGATGATCAGCATTAGCAATGAGATAATGTCATTTCCATAGGACTATGTATAAAATATAAATTATCAGAGCGGGTTCATAAGCCATTTCACGTTCTGCGCAGTTTATGGACATAATAAAAATAACAGCCAGTGAGGAGATTTTGTCCCCTACTGCTGCCAAGTGTTTGCTAAGAGGGAATCATTCGATTCCTCTCTGTAATATTTTTACCTGACAGTGTAATGTGGCATGAAAAGATTGTTGCTGTGAATTGATGCCATATAAAGAGAGCTGAATTGAAATTTGAGAAAAACTTCTGTCCCCTATGTTGAAAGTAAATGTGGTGACATCTGAGTCTCAGACTGAAGCTGAAACGCAGCATATATTTGTGGCTCATGCCAAAAGCATTTTTTTGTTTTTCAAATAGCGCAGCAGAAATAGACAGGAAATGTGAGAAAAGAAAAGAGGAATGATTGCAGCAAAGGTCCAGATGGCTGGGAATCAAACCCAGCAACCAGCTGCTGAAGGCATTTTAGCCCATGTGATATGCACCCTTACTTGTTCTTTCAGTCTGCCAAATGTGCTGTATATTAAACAGTTCTTTTGTTTTTTGTTTGTTTGTTTAAAATTTTCTGATGTCATTGGGGCTCCAAATACAGTTGTAAATCAGGTTTTTATTCAGAGATGTCACAATTATGAAGTCAGATTTCTCTTCATAAAAAGCCAGTGTAGTAGGCCAAGTTAGCTGTGGACAGACTCCAGTAAAGGATTAAAAAAATGAATGACATTGAGGTTTTTAATAGTAACTTCTTTCTATTTAATCAGTATTTAATTCTCATCTGATAATAACATTACCCCTTGAACTTCAAATTGGAAGTTCCCTGTAGAGAGTTCCCTGTAGAGGTTTTTTTTTTTTTTACACCACCGTTCTGTTTGATTGTGCAGTTGTGTGTATCCTCGAGGTCTAATTTTGAATTTGTGTCCTCGTTAATAGTACTAATGCATGCTATATGGACAAAAGTATTGGGCCAGCTTAATTGTTGAATTTAACAATTAGTCACATTATCACAGGCATATAAAATCAAGAACCTAACCATGAAGCCTGCTTTTACAAACATTTGTGAAAGAATGGTTTGTTCTTAGGATCTCACTGAATATGAGCTTGAAACTGTAATAAGATGCCGCTGTTGTAACAAGTCATTTCAGGAAATTTCTTCTTCCAAAATATTCCACCATCAATTGTAAGTTGTATTATTGCAAAGTGAAAGTGTTTAGGAACCACAGTATTTCAGCCACCAATTGGCATACCAGGTAAAATTACAGAGTGGTGTTGCCAAGTGCTGAGGCTCTTGGCGTGTAACAGCTACCATTGCTCTGCTGACTCAGTAGTTCATCATAAATGTGTTTGCTAGGGTTGAGGTCACAGGGCCCTGCATGGGTCATTCAAGTTCTTCCACACCAAACTCATCCAACCGTACCTTTATGGACCTTGCTTTGTGCACTGGGGCACAAAAAGGAGCCCTCTCCAAACTGTTCCCACAACATTGGAAGCATAGAATTGTCCAAAATGTCTTGATAAGCTGAAGTATTAGAGTTTACCTTCACTGGAACAAAAGGGTCCAGGACAACCCTCAAAAATAGCCCATAATATTATCCTTCCTCCGCCAAACTTTACAGTGGACACAATGCAGTCAGGCAGGTAACATTTTACTGCCATTTCCTAGGAGCAGCCAAGAGGCTGTCAGATAATGTGTGATTCCTCACTCCACAGAACACATTTCACTACTCCAGAGTCCAGTGGCAGCATGCTTTACACCACGCCATCTGACGCTTTGCATTGTGCTTCATGATGTAAGGCTTGCATGGAGCTGCTCGCCCATGGAAACCCATGCCATCAAGTTCCCAGCATGCAGTTCTTACACTGATTTTAATGTCAGAGAAGGTCTGAAACTCTGCAGTTACTGAGTCAGCAGAGCAATGGTAGCTGTTACACGCCAAGAGCCTCAGCACTTGGCAACACCACTCTGTAATTTTACCTGGTATGCCAATTGGTGGCTGAAAT
>VUQH01000468.1:0-24138 GCA_015106775.1 Etroplus canarensis | reverse complement strand
GATTGGAAGCAGGAAGGGGTGGGGGTGTGATTGCTGAGGAGTGATACTTCTCTGGAAAATGTATTGGTCCAGTTGGAAAAACAGGTCCCAAAAAAACAAAAGAGCAGGAAAATTTAAGGGTGAGGGGAACCGGAGCTGTGGCCTGTAGATGAACCCACTGGGGACTTTGCTTGGTGGGGTCATTCCAAGTTCAGGTCTTTCCCTTGCTGACTCTGCGAGAGTGGAGGAGCTGTCCATGGCTGAAGGGGCCTGCTCTTGACGGCCTCCAGCCCCTGCTGTGAGCCCCCTAGGGGCCCTGTAACACAAACCCATTTCCAGCAGGAGTTCTGTGGGGTGTGCAGGGAATGGGGGCATGCCCTGGGTAAACGGAGGTCATTCTGAGGATGGGAGGGTGAGGAGAGCCACCTTCACCAATAAATATTTTTCTGACAGTCAGATGACACTCTTATCCCTGTGTGTCTTTGTGAGGGCTCATGTTACTATTCTCACTGGAGACAGAAAAGGCTCTGCAATATGAAAAGCAAACTGTGTGGTCACACAGATAAAAAATAATCTCTCAGTAAGTGAAATCAAGAAGTAAAATAGAAACTTAAAGTAATTTCTTATTCCATAAATGTACCATGAAAACAGTTTATTTCTCATTCAGGCTTCTTGACTTCAGAAATGACTGTTCATGAGTGAGCTTTGAATAACACAAAAACCAGGTGGATGTAGTAACCTTGGAAAGGGAGTAGAGGCATATAAAGGCTTTGAAAAAGACAAATGACAGACAATCTATCATTTGACACTAACAGACCAAACAGCAAGTCAGGGGTGGCCAACTAATCAGGCAGTTTGCACAGGCAGCACAGCATGGGTTCTTTGAGTGGATAAGTGGTCCCTCCCATAATGTCAAAAGTAAAGCTTGTACCAGGGGTTAGGGAGAGGTTGGCAGGGAGTTAATGAGATGACTGGTGGGGTGATCAGCAAAGAGAGGTTTGAAGACCTATGACACAGCACAAGACAAGCATTGATAGAGATGGAATACTTTCCAGATTTATGAAGTGTTTGTTTATTGTCTATCACATCAGGTGGCCACAAAGACAAGTCAAACTACAGCCTGCAGATGCAGTTAACCTATTTGTTAACATTTTGTTTTGGAGCCATTTTAATGACATATTACTGCCACTTATCACTCCTCTCACTGCCTCCTAAAACTACAAACCTGGAATAAATTAAATCTTAGGTCACCATGTGCACAATACTGAAATACACACTGAATCATCATATTTCCTGGGCTACATGACCAAAATAACTGAAGGCTATGTTGAAACTGCCAATGACTCACTGACCGAGGAAAAAACACTGTAATGTTATCCAGAGAAGAGTAAGTCAACATTAAGACTTCTGTTCTTTGCTTGAAGATGAAAAACAACCACTGCAATTCACTCCCAGTGATGACTGGGTAATCTTTTAAATTTGTATACATATATTGATGGGATTTTTTTTTTTTTTTTTTAAAAAAAGCTAATTTAAAGTAGTGGACTGATCGCTCCTCATCTTATAGCCAGATGTCTAATGTGGCTTCAAAATTTTTTAGATCTGTTGAGAATTTGCACCTCAGATGGTAGTGGTGGTTAATAATGTATCACACCTGCATTGTTCTTAAAAGAAATGGCTCAGAGCTTTTGCACCAGTTCCACAGTATTCTTAACGTTGCCCAAGGCTGCAACTGAAGTATATGATGTGATCCACAGAATAGGAAGACTGAATTTATTAAATCATTTTATGACAAAGTCTTCTAAAAAATTCTGTGAGGATACAGAGATATCGAGAGATGAAAGGGTTGAATTATGAATTTTAACAGTAATTTAGTAACATACATATACATTAATACTTATACATATACTTAAAAAGCTATTGAGACAAATGAACTTATCTGTAAACTCGAACATAATTGCATATAGAATTTACTAGTTTTTTTTGCCTCTCCCAAGGAGACTATGTTTTTGGTTCTTTGTGTTTGTCTGTTGGTTAGCAGGATTACTCAAAAAGTGACAGACCAAGGTGGGGCCTGGGTAAAATCAAAAGGGAATAACTTTTGGAGTTGATCTGCACTTAGAAAACAGAAAAAACTGAGGACTGTTAACCTTTAGTGGAGGTATGTAGTCACGCATGGCTTTTTTTATTACTTTGTTTTACACTGCCCTTTAGAGGTTGAAAGAAATAGAACGCTATTAGTCCATGGCTAGTGTCCCTGTAGTGTAGTGATCTACACATTCGCAGTACGAGCTAAAGGTCCTTGGTTCAATTCCAGGTGGGCGCCCCAAATCCCTCTCACCATGGAGGGTTGTGTCAGGAAGGGCATCCGGTGTAAAACATCTGTCAAATTACCAATGAGGATTAACCCATTGTGGCGACCCCTTGCGAAGAATATAAGGGAGCAGCCAATGGTACATTTGCTAATCCATGACTCTTAATGATTGTTACCTCAAACAAGGAAGTTAGGTTCTTGGTTTGCTTTGTTTGTTTGCTTGTCAACAGGATTACTCAGAAAGTCACAGATTGGAATAAAAATTTGACGAGTGGTAGAAATTGGCCCAACTTAGAAGTGATTTAACTTTTGGAGTCAGTTTGGATCCTGATTCTGAATTCTTCAGATAGCTAGGTAGGCAAGTAGGTAGAATTCATCTTTGTGGAATAGGTCTGTTCAGCCTCGGTGGAGGGATATAGTCTCAGACGGCTCTTGTTCTCAAATGTTATAGCCACTTCAGCCCATTTAGTATTTATATCATTTACTTAAGAGAAAAATTACTCCTGAACAACTAAAAGTTTTGCATTTAGAAAGTGTTAGTGAAGCACTAGTTTACTATAAGTAGTCACTGTGTACTGATCCTTGTCAGTGTTGCAACTTTATTAATGTATTCTTATCTTTGTTGAGGAGGAGCAAACAAATATAGTGAACAGCTGAATTGGTATCTGCTAATGTCAACAACACCAACAATAGCAACAGCTACACTGACAAAGTGAGAATGATTCTTATGTTGCAGTCTTTGCAGTTTAACCATGTGTTAAAGAGGCAGACTTTAGCAGCATTTTGGTCCTTTTGTTGTTTAACTTTTGGGCAGTCTAATCTGATAGAACGCAAAAACAGCTTGTACTTCTCATCTCTTCCTCAGGAACTAATGTTGTTATACTAGAAAATGCTGTTTACTGTGTGTTAAAGGCATTTCCGCATCCTTGATGAGGATGTTAGAGTGCGTTGTAATTAAAGACATATTGTCTCCAGTGTAGCAGAACTGCAGGACCTGTTTCTGCAAGATGCCAATAGGCAGTTTCTATTCCATGGACAACATTGTGATAGAAATATGGAGAGGAGGGAAAGCAGGAGGGGTTGTAAAAAACACAGCATGAAGGAAGAGAGTGAGTGAAATTTTGGGGGGGGGTAAATGAGGGTGCATGGGGAACAGATAGGGGATCAGGGGAGAGCAGGAGGGAGAAAGGCGGTAGTGGGAGGAGGGGGTGGTTGTGCGTGAGTAGAGGACCTCCCTGTGAACTGTGCAGTCGCGAGCCGGGTCATTGGGGCGAGGTTGTCAGAGCGTGCCTGAAACAGTACACCCAGGGGTTCAGCCAGAGTTCACACACTCAGTGTGCAAGATCCATGTCCCTCAGTCAGCACTCGCCAGCTATATAGCAGAGTTTACACAAAAACACAGGAAAATTTACATGTATCATTACACGTGTGCATGCACAAAGGCAAAAATGAAAAGCAACAGTAAAACATGCATGCACTTCTGAAACATACATTATGTTAAACAAAAGAGTCAGTCATTTTCGGAGGGGCTGAATAAGAATCCATGCAAATAGTTCAACAGTAAGAGTTTCACACACTGTCTGCACATGCATCGTGACATATTCATTTCGTATCAGACAAGAAAAGTTTATTTTAAGGGTGACAAAGTTATCATAGAGAAAGAAAAGTTGAGTTGGCTTGCTTCTTGCAGTGAACAGATTTACTGAACCACCAAGATAGTAACTGATAGTGTCCATAGCTCACAACAACACTAAGAACAGCAACAGTAATGTTTTAGCACAGTGAAAAAGATTTTCTTTAATTCCACTGAGTGTGGTTTAAATAGGAGAGGCCATGAAGCCAGAATCCCCTCTGTGTGACTGAGCTCTTTGTGGGAAAGCTGTCTGCTTTACTCCAATTGAAGACTGGTTGGCCCATTGTCAAACCCAGAGCTTGACCTGGTGTTGAACCCAATTGTCAAACTTGCAGTGTAGTGTGGGACCTTGGTGGGGGAGGAGAGGCACCGGAGTGTGATTTAGCTGACTGCAAGTGTTTGTCATCTCTTGGTCTCTGAAAGAGTTCTGCGTAATGATTTCCTTTGCCTCAGCTAATGTAGTTAAAAGCTGTGAAAAATGAAATTTCTCATCAAAGCCTCTTTTTTTATATAGCTAATGTGGTGATTTAGAGCTCAAATATACATTCTCACATTTCATCAAAGCCCCTGCAGTAATGCGGTGACCACCCCAATCCCTCTCCCAATTCTCACGCTGGGGATAACTCAGTCTTGTGTCACATTAGGATTTGACAGACAGGCCCAGCTGTGGCAGTCAGGCGCCAGAGCACCACACCCTCTGAGTCCAAGGCAGACAAGGCCCAAACCCAGAACAATTCAGTCTTTGTGGATCTACTGGAAACTATCAACTGCATCCAAATGACCGTAAGCTGTAGATACAAGCCAGATGTTGGAATTCCTCAGCTCAGTTCAATCTCAGTCCAGTCTGGCTCATCCAAGCCCAGCAGCAGAGCAGTGGCAGAAAGAGGGTGTGCAGTTCTGAACGTTCTGTTATACGAAACCTGATCTAATCGAACAGGAGAAGTTCATTTCTGCCTGCCCAGATGCCATATATGGTAGGGCTGTTGAATTGAGAAATTGTGCAAAATTGCTCTTTTCCTTGAGGCTTTGAGACAATTGAAAACAGGTTACTCTGCAGTTTTCATTATTTTGATGAAATGATTCATAATGCACCAAATCCAGTCATGAGGGCAGCTGCGTTGCACATTGTATGAATTCTCCTTTCAACCAAATTACCCACAGATGCCCTTTTCTAGATTATTTACACTTTATGGAATGAGTTAAGAGTACTGAAGTTAAACTGATTTGCCACTTGAAGCTGTCTGTGTGATGTAGCTAACTTCTTATGCAAAAACAAGCATCAGATAGAATAGTCAAAGCTTTGCGCAGCACTTCTTTTCATAAAGTATTTCCAGCCATAATATATTTTAAGGCTCTCAGTCATACAAATCTGACATGCTCGCAGTGATTTGATGGAAGACTCATTTGTCCTTTTGCAGCCTAATTACAGCAGGCTGTGCACCCCCCACCCCCACATTCCTAGCCAACCTTTCACCTCTTAGGTGTTGAGCAGGCAATTACTCTTCTTGGCTTCTGTGCGAGAGGCACAAACACAAACCTTTACCTCTCCATTGCTCATTTCTCTTTCACCAACTCTCCAGAGTACAACATACAAGTGCAGTATAAACACACACACACACCTATCTTCATGGTTCAGTAGCATGGTGCGTATGTGATGGTGGTTGTTGTAGCTTCGCCTCACACACCCCTCTCTACACTCTCTTTCAGGAGTGTTTTGTATGATTTTTTTCTTGTGACATCTGTTTTAACAGTGTTACAGATTTTAGCAACTTTTGTTTTTATGGCTAGCTTAAAGAGACAACACCTACATAATAATGTGACCACATTGTTTCACTTTAATCCTCTGTCCTCTGTTTCATGTCAGCCAGAGATTTAGATATAAAGGCTGTAATCATGACTTATCAACAGCTTATAAAAATCAGTATAATAAGGGTCCTATGATCTATGTCCTCTAGCAAAAGTGAAAGTTCCTCGTTAATAAACTAAGAATGAGGTGAAAATTGTTGTTCCGTGATGTGAGGTTTCAGCGTGTGATTTTTGCTCAGACTGTGTCGTGCTGACTCAATTATATTTTGAGCTCTCCTGTGCTGCTTGATAACCCACATCCTTTACTCAAAACCCTCAAAAACAGCTCTCCAGAGGGATGCTTTCATCCTGACGCACACTTTGTGTTTGGTCTGTTTCCATTTAGCTAGGTTCAGGTGTAGTTCACAGAGGCCGCTAACTTAGGTCACATGACTTGTATGCAGGCTGTGGGCTTGGGAGGCTTTTGTTTGTGTAATACAGCCCTGTGATGATGACTCAAGAGCTTCTGTGCCAAGAGAATTCAAAAAGACCATCTTAACTATCAGTTATTTTATATCATCCAAGAAAATATACTTGATATGTCTTTTTTTCAGTTTTATGTCTCTTTTTGTAAAAGTCTAAAGCCAGCTTGCGTCATGTCTCACTTTGTCATGACTCATTTGCATGTTTAAAAGGTTTTACACCCTTATGCTTCACTGCTCAGATGAGGGCACTGAGAGAATTTTGCCCTCCATTTGACCCACATTTGATTCACCTTGAGCAAGGCAGGCTGCTGGCAGCAGACATCAAGACACAGAGTTCATCCATGCTGCGACACTGTTGCGTAGTCCACGTGGAAGCCGCTCTGTAATAAATAAATCTGGCTGAAGTGGTCCATCTGGGAACAACATTTTTCAGCAGAGCTCTCCTGACGTGATGCCTAGTGGGCTTTATAAATATCCTGAGCCCATCCGCGCAATGTGAACTGTGTTTCACCCTCCCACACCCTTCCCCTCTGAGTGTTTGCCTTCTGCTCACAGTGAAAAGGAGGCTTTACTTTGCTTTGTTTGTACCTCAACTCTTACCTCCCACTTTTTCCCTGTTAACTGTTTCACATGTGGTTTTCAGTGCTCTGCTTTTGAACACTGACAGAGTTCTCCTGGTTTCATAGTGTAGGTGCATGACCCGGAGGAATTCTTTTTGAATATCCTATATAGGTACAGAAAGATCAAAACTTAAACTTCCACTTCTTTACTTTTAGAATCTGGTAGGCACAGAAAGAGAAACTATAAATAAATGCCAGTTTCAAAACTGCAATCTGACAAATGAAAATTGTGAAGCATGTTAATGGTGCCACCAAAATGTTTTTGGCTGTGTCATTCCCAGCAGGTGCTTATACAGTATCTAGTTATAAATTTGGTATGATATTAGATTTCAGAAACAAACCTTTAAAAAAAAGCTACAAACTACTTCAGTTCTGCTGGATACAGTTGCCATAGCAACTTGATCTGATCATGTCAAACACGTGGACATCTGTATTCCAAATTTAAGAAATGGGTATCAAATCAATACACTAAGCAGTTGCTGTGATATGATCTCCAATTTCAATCAATTATAATGGACAAATGTTTCCATAATCTGAAATTCATCTGATTAATTCCTGGTCTGATGATCATTTGTGGCAATTTTATCAATGGTTGGAAGAATTTGTGGTCTGTTGTCATGTCTTGGCCTCAGCTTCACGAGATACTACAAAACTCAAGAGCTATTTTGTTTAAGACAAACACAACACAGTTATTAGGCAAAACCTTTGCTTATTTGTGCTTCCTAAAAATCAGCTCCCTTCTCAAGTGTCAAGTTTGGCTGCAGAATTATAATGCCACTTCCTTTTTGAAAGCTTTGCCATATATTTCAGTGTGACAAAAGTACTGGGCCACTTGCACATTACACCTACAACATCCCATTCTAAATCCACAGGCATTAATATGGAGTTTGTGCCCCCTTGCAGCTATAACAGTTTCCACTCTTCTTGGAAGATTCTACAAGATTTTCTACAATAGGGAATGTGTCAGTAGGATTTTTTGCCCATTCATCCAGAAGAACATTTGTGAGGTCAGACACTGATGTTAGATGAGAAGGCTTGAATTGCAGTCTCCATTCTAGTTCATTTAAAAGGTGTTCAGTGAGGTTGAGGTCATGGCTCTGTGCAGGGGAGTCAAGTTCTTCTACAAAAACTCATTCCACCATGCCTTTATGGAGCTTGCTTTGTGCACTGGGGCAAAGATATGCTGGAAAAAAGGCCTTTCTCAAACTGTTCCCACAAAGTTGGATGCATGGATCTGTCCAAAATGTCTTGGTAAGCTGAAGGACCTAAGTTGTCACAATGCATTTAGGCAGGTAATGTTCTCCTGGCATTCACCAAACCCAGACCCATCCATTAGACTGCCAGATAGAGAAGTGTGACTTGCCACTCCACAGAACATGTTTCCACTGCTCCAGAGTCTATTGGACGCATGCTTTAGCGAGAGATCCCAACCAAAAGCCGTAGGTGGATCTTACTACATCTTACTACAGCCAGTGCTTGGTGATATGTCATGATATTTAAAAGACTTGTATGCATTTGCTTGACCAAGGAAACCTTTGCCATGAGCTTCACTTTTTTGTGCTGATGTTAATGCCAGAGGAGGTTTGGAACTCTGCAGTTATTGAATCAACAATGTTGGCAGCTTTTACACACTATACGCCTCAGCATTTGGCAACCCTGCTCTGTAACTACATGGTCTGCCTCTTCGTAGCTGAACGACTGTGGTTCCTAATGCTGGCATATTACAGTACCACTCTTGAATTCAGCAAACCCTTTAGAATGACCCCTTCTTTCACAAGTGTTTGTAAAAGCAGATTACATGGCTAGGTGCTTGTTTTTTTATACACCTGTGGCAACAGGACTGAAAGAAACACCTGAATTCAATGCTTAAGAAGTGTGACCCAATACTTTTGGTCCATATGGTATACTTCCATGCTGGATATTTTAAGATAGTGAATGGATCTTTTGGCTGCTCCCTTGCATTCTCCACCAAGTGGTCACCACAGCAGATTAATACACATTGGTAATTTGGCAGAGGTTTTATGCCAGATACCCTTCCTGACACAAACCCTCCAAGGTGAGAGGGGCTTGTGACCCCACCTGGGATCAAACCAGGGACCTTTTGCTTGTCAGGCAAATGTGCAAACCACTATGCTACCGGGGACATCATATTTTAAGATAGTGAATACCAAGGCAAAATTTCCCTGTGCAAGCACAAACACTTCTGACAAAAGTCTCTTTGGAAGTGCAAGTTTATGGGCACAAATCATCTAACCAATTAGAGAGCTTACTGCATTGCATTGCATGGCTAATTTGCTTTCATTTCCTTGTGTTAGGAGCACAAGTATCCAAAGTGTCATGGAAACGCTAAATAGAGCGTGCAAAAGGAAAAGCTGAATGACTTAGAATATCTACTGTAATAGTTAATGTGAAAAGAAAATCCAGTGAGGAAATGGAAATGAAAATGATGTCAATTTAAATGTTTGAATTAATTTACACATTTCTCTTTTTAAATTGCATCAGAGTCTAATGTTATTTCCATAAATCCATTTTCTATTGAAACTATTTATTAATGGATTAAAAGTTAATTTAGTGTCTCCCAGAGTGATTTACAAAATAGCATGCAAAAGGTTCCCAGTTCACACGAGGAGTCACAAGCCATGCCATGGGGGTCTAAGCCAGTGTATTGCTAGAGTCAGTCCCAAACCTGGATAAATGGGAGGGTTGCACCAGGAAGGGCATTCGCTGTGAAATCTGTGCCAAATCACATATGTGGATTTATCTGCTGTGGTGACCCCTTGAGGGAAAAAGGGAGAGGCTGAAAGTACCTTATTAAAAGTTCATTTAGAAACATATTTTTCAATGAAAATACCAAATAATTAATTACTTTATAATTTATTGTATTTATTTAGACATTAATAGAGTAATTTTTGAAATTAATTTACAAATCCATATTTTTTATTGTGCCATTAGTTATGAATTAATTAAATGCTTTATAGCTATTTATGTGACCCATGAGGTCCTTCACAGACATGGACTTCAATAGCAGAAGAAGAAAAAAGGGTGGAGAAAGTGGGATAAGAAAAGGTAGAAACACTACAGATGCCTGCACAGCTTTGCTGCTTTGCTCTCAAATACAGGTGATAGCAGAGACAAAGCTTTCTGTGTAGCTCCAAAATATTTTCCCAACAAAGATCCCCATATAGATATTCTGTTTCTCTGCAGGCTGTGGAGAAAAGACTGTGCAGATATGGCTGGCAGCCAGTGATGAATACAATTTATGGTGAGTTATGCCCCAACAACTAAGTGTTTGACCTTGTGTTGTAGAACCACGCCCTCTAATGCATATGAGGCATATACTTGTAAAAGCTGCATTCTTTAAATAGCCAGCTGTAGCTGAGGTGATTGAATATTTCAGGGAAGCATTAATAAAACCGGTAATTTTGTTTGTAAAAGTTATTTGCTTCAAAATCATCTATCATTGTCTTTGTTTTTATTGCTGCCTGTGACTTCCTTTATGAATCAAATAGATGTTGCACACAGAAACACTCACACACTGTTGGAACTTAATAAGTCCCTCTGAGTTTAATGTCATGCACAATATATTTATTTGTTCATGGATTGCAGCTAATTTCCTACATTTATCTTCAGTGTTCTGTTTGTCTCTCTGTGTTTTTAAGGACTGACACCCTCTGAGCTTGCTTCTCCCTTTAACCTTTAACACCACAGTGTATAATAACTCTTACAGTCTGACAGGTCAACTGAGGCGTCACGGCTGGCCCCTTGCTGTGGGTTAGGGCTGAGCCTTTTTATCATACTACCTACCCTGTGATGGATGAACCTTGCAAGAAACTGGTGAGAGGACTAACAGCATTGTTCAGAGAAGGGGATAAGGTGTTGTGACAAACTCCACTTCCTTCTTGTTGCCCCTGGCTCCAGGCGCACTCAGTGCTTCACTTTGGGCTGTGTCCACAAAGCGCACAATCTTATGGAGTTTATTAAAGGTAACAGTCCACTGCACACATGTCTGATAGCACCACTCTTATATGTTACTATGAAGTAAGGGGATATTTCTTAGAAACACTTTTCAACAAGTTATCAATTATTGTTCTAAACAGACAAAAATAGTGGTATATTTAAAGAATAGTGCTAGACAATAATTTTCAATATTTTAGAGATATCATGTAAATGTGAAGCAAGAATGGATATGGTGTGTTTTGGAAACACATTTATCAAATGCAGCAGAGCCATATTAAACTTCAAAGTCACAGTGAAACCTCTGCCAGGAAACTCAGAGTCACAGAATCCATAAGCGTATGTGATGTGAATAACGACAGAATTTTGCGCTGGTTGAGTTTTTACATGCGTTCAGCATCACTGCACAACAAGCCAAATGGACTCCAGATCCGGGCGCCTATAATATATTTAATGGATCATTGGAGGCCGGCTCTCCAAGCCCCTGTGTTGGGATTACAAATGCTTGGACTGAGTGAAGGAAAAGATTCAGGTTTGTTGCTCTCTTTTAAAGTATGGAAGAGGAAAATTATTGGGGCATTCAATATGCCCAAGCAAGGGTTATAATGCCAGGGGGATGGGGCTAAAGGGGGGTAGCTGGAGTGGCATCCCCTCCAACTGTGTTGCCATATCATTGCAATTATGGGTGGAGAAGGAGGTCTACCTCCCCTTTCTCCTCAATGCATCACTGCAAACATATAATTAAAAGTTGCTAAATAACAGTACATGCAATGAAAGCTATTGTTTTAAGTGCAGATCAACAACAATGCATTTGTAAGCTTTGAAGGATGGACTCCCCCTCATGAACCTCATGGTGGTTTAGTCCACCACCTGCCCTTCCCTAACTCCTTTACTTTGCAACTGTAAACAAAGGATGTTGTGAGACGCTGTTATTTACTTCCAGCACTCAGTAAAATTAAAAATATTTACTGTTACATCCAGACTTTTATTAACTCCTTTACCTCACCGTTAAATCTTGTGCTTCAACGCAGCTGCCCTATTGTTTAGGGGCAGCCACATCTTCTGTTGTGTGCTTATGGAGGCAGCAGGTTTGTGCACATTAAAATCATTATAACTCACAGAGTTTTGAACTAGTTTTTATGATTACCTATGACCCACCCCTCACTAATTCTTGGACCCCCTCTGTGCCACCACATTTTAAAAATCCTGTGATTGCTCCTGTTTATAATAAACTTTTAGGATAACCATACATAAATATAGTTGTGATCAGCATTGAAGGTGATGATTCGGTTAACTGCACAGTCTTCAAATGAATCACACTGGGAAAAAAAAGAAGTAAAAACAACCACAGTACAATCTTGAATGAAATTAAATGTCCAGAAAACACACCTGGGATTGTGGTCACAGCTGAGACAGCTACACTCTCAGATTTCTTCCCTTGTGACCAAACCTCTGCCTCCACCTGCGCTTGGTCAGTCACCCTGGAGCTGAGTGCCTTCAGCAAGGAAAAGGCTTTCCAAGGCCCTCTTTGATTTATTCAGTATTTGGCTAACCTTGCTCTGAACCTGCCCCAAGAGATTTCCAACCATTTTAGTCCTGCTTTTCCAGCATACACACACCGCATGCCTCTTCGACCTAGTTCCATCCCAACATGCTTCTTCTCCCTCTGCTTTCGCAACAGCCCACTAAGAGAATGAGAAACAGGCCCTTGAAGGAAGCTTGGGTTCACTCTCAGCAGTGCCCGTCCCCCTCCTAATCCACTGAGGGTCACCTACTGATCACAATGTGCTGCCCTATTGTGAGTGCTCAGGAGGGCATTTATGGTTCGCTAGGATTCAAATGAATGTTTATGAGCCTTGTCTAGCAGCAAAAGGCCAGGCACTATCCCAACTTTTACAGGCACTCTCATGGGGTTGCCTTTGGTTGTGTGAGCTTGCTTTGACTTGTGCTCTAACAGATATGGGGTTTCTCTCTGTGAGTCTGTATCTGTCATCTCTCTAACCCTTCATGTTTTTACTGCTAGGGGTTAATGTATTGCTCTCAAAACAGCAATAGTATACTTATTTGTGCATGTATTCTACATGTCTCACAATTTACTTCTGGGTCCCTCCAGTGTCAGCTGCTTGCATAACCACAGAATTTGCATTTATCATAATGCTACACTGTTCTATAAAAGCATTGGCTTCATGATTAACCTCACAGCAAGGAAGGAAACAGCATGGCCTATGAAAGAGCACAAACTTGCGCTCTGTTGCATTTTCACTGAACATTGCTCTTTGCTCTGATCTAAGTAGATTAGTTATGGTCTCACGAGTAACAAACAAAAAGAATAAAAGTACCAGGGCCTTATCCATAGATAAGCCTATACTTAGCTGTTTTTTATAAGACAGTGTTGGCCAAACTGTCTCCTTAATGTGCAAAAGGAAAATATTTTTGTCAATTAACACTAATTGTCTCTATATGTGCTGTAAAATAGATTGCTGAGACCTTTAGCAGAGAAAGGGGTTTATGGAGTCCCAGCAGTTAGAGGCATAATCTGTGGTATGTCTCCTTCAACATGTTGTATAGATATCAGGTTTAGATGTTTGCAGAGTGTTTTCCTGAGTCAAATATGAACAGCCCAGAAATGTTAAAAGATTTCAGTCTTTTAAAGAAAGGCCAACAAAAGGCTCCGCATGAGGTTAAGAAAACTGCAACTGAGTATGGTATTTCAGTTTTTACTGCATCCCCTTGTTTTACTGTGAAAAACCTCAGTGAGGTCAGATCTTTGCCTCATCTCATTAAACATTAACAAGTTCAGTTTTACTGTCTACCATCTGCGATGTGAAAAAAGACTACAAAATAGTTCTTAACCATATTATTTTATTGCAGCTCATGATCTCTAATGAGCCAGGATTTTTTGTGGTGCAGTTTAACCTGAATATAATTTCTTTTTAGGTTTGGTTCTCCTTGTTGGTCTCACAAATGGCCTTCACATGTTAAATATCTAATCTGAACAGATCTAATAGTAATTTTATTACATCACGTTATCGTATTGATGAAATTTTGTTAAAAAAGCTATCTTTTTAATGTCTTCTGAATAAATAGAGTTTCGACCAATGTGAAATGTCTGAAATGTTAAAAGAACTGGAAAATTAATGACTAATCAAGAATGGAGCATACACTGTATGGATAAAAGTATTGGGTCACACCTCTTAATCATTGAATTCAAGTGTTCTATTCAGTCGCAGTGCCACAATTATGTAAAAAAGCACCTAGAAAGCAGTCTACCTTTATAAACATTCATTACAGAATGGGTTGTTCTAAAGAGCTCACTGAACTTGAGGATGCCACCAATGCATCAATTAAGTTTGTGAAAATTCTTCTCTCCTAGATATTCCATGACCAGGTGTAAAATGTATTGCAACTCACAAAAAGGTAGACCAAATGAAGTTACAGAATAAGGCTGCCCAGTTCTGAGGTGCATAGTGCATAAAAGTCAGGTTATGGAGAAGTTTTGATCAAATCTATGCTTCCAAATTTGTGGGAACAGTTTGGGAAAGGTCCTTTATAGGATGACAGGTGCCCCAGTGCACAAAGCAAGGTCCATGAAGACATGGCTGAATGAGTTTGGTGCGGAAGAACCCTGACCTCAACCCCATGAAACATGTTTAGGATGAACTAGAATGGAGACTGCGATTCAAGCCAGGCCTTCTCGTCCAACATTAGTGTCTGAACTCACAAATGCTCTTCTGGACGAATGGGCAAAAATTCCCTGAGACATCCAAAATCTTGCCTTCCCAGAAGAGTGGAAGCCAATTATTGCTGCAAAGGTGAATAAACTCCATATTAATGCTTGTGGATTTAGAATGGGATGTTGTAAAAGCTCAGGTAGGTGTAATGTGAGCAGGTACGGGTGTAGGTGACCCAATACTTTTTACCACAAAGTGCATAATCTTACACTGGCTATGATGAAATTTCTGGCTGAAGGTGCTTACAAGCTACTCTAGTGTTAAATTGGAAGGTAAATGCACATTTGCAGAAGATGCAAAGTATATTTTCAGCTTCAATGTTTTTATGGATAAGGTTTGGTAATTCATCTACAAACATTAGCTCTCCCTCAGTTTCATTACATGATTTTCTAGTTCTTAAATAATAATCTCAATCAAAAGGTAACTGTTAGACACTGGTGTTGACAAATCTCATCCATTGTAATTTTCCACAGCTCGTCTTTTCTTTTGTGCTGGAGCACTGGGACAGTCTTAAATTTAATGCAATAAAACAAAAAGATTCGCCATCCTTTTTCCTTGTTCTGTAATAAAAGCCTCTCAGGTTTTCCTCATTCAAATCATATTTATAATCCAACACAAATATTAGCAAACACATCCATCTTAAAACTGGGTGATAAGCCAAGCAAACAGAATCAAATTTGACATATCTTCATAACAGATAAGAACTTTTTGTTTTAATAATTAAAGCTTTCTAATGGCTCGATGCAATTGATAGTTTCTCTAACTGTAGTTAAGACCCCAGTGCACGCATGAGGTTAAGGGCCTGACTGACTTGTTTTGAGTTCATTATGGTTGAAATTTACACTATCCCCCTGTACCATTTTCTGACAGCAGAGAACAAACAAGAATATGCCCCACATGGCCCCCATGAGTGTGTATTATGTTTTGACAACATCGTCTGTCACAGTCACTGATCTCATGCTTGGAATAAATCAAAGCTGTTATCACACTGCCATGGGAGTCAAAACCCTGATACACAACAATGTCTACCTCCCAAGTGTCACTTTTTCTATTTTCATCATGCACAAAGGGAGAAAGTGTAATTCTAAAACTCAGTTTTATTGCCTTGTTTTGATTCAGAGACACATTAAAAAGGAGAATAAAAAATGTTTGTAAAAACAGACAGAAAATGTGTCAAAGTAAAAAAAAAAAACAAAATCCCAGAATAACTACTGGTATAGAACTATACATGGCTTCTGATCAAAGTGAAAATTGCTTTGAGTCCTCCATACTATATACATACATACATACATACATACATACATACAGGACCAGGGTGTATCAGGCAGTTTATCAGTTACTTTTAACTGCAGAAGCAACACCCTTGCACATCTCCTAAGTATTTGTTGTCACACTATCATGGGGCATTCTCCACTTTCAGATGTCTTAAGGTCCATATTCCCTTCATCACACCCAAGAACTGTTGAGGTTGTGGTCATATTGTGCACAATCCAGGTTCACGTCCTCCCCTTGAACGTTTTCATGCAAGTATAACTCCCCGAAAACTTTTGGATTAGTTCAAGAGCAACTTGTGGCATGAAGCTGAAGACAGAAAGACAGACCAATGTTAGAATGTTAAGTATGAAGCATAAATTACAACAATAAAAAAAAAAAAATTGTCTAAGTGGGAACTTTTTTTTTACCTTTTGAGAAAGACAAGAGCCTTCATTGACCAAGGCAAGTAGAGGATCGCCCTATTACGTCTGACTGCATCGACAGTCTTCTGGGCAACTACCTCTTGTTTGAGGGGTGGAAAGAGCTTGGGAAACCTTGTTAAAAAAACAAAAAAAAACAAAACAGTTTTGAGATGAAGCGCTGATGATTCTGGCACACTGAGGAATTTAATTATATTTTTTATCTGCTTGTAGTTTTATCTGTGCTGTTCATAACACCAGTTGAATATGAAATTATGTTCCCATGTCTCACCAACCTGCACATTTCTTGTTTTTGACAGACCCAAAATCTAGTACAAGAGTGTATGAAAGGCTTGATTTAATCATACACCTGCGCATGAACATCCAGTGTCAAATTTGCAAAGCACCTTTCACCATTTCACAAAGGCTGAAATCAGCTGTGTTTGTCATCTCTAAAATCCTCAACTACAGAGACACCAAGATAGTGAGGATAAAAAGGCCTCCCCCTGTGCTTTTTGAAACAGTCTATAGTGCATACCAACAGATCAGAAATAGACTTTCACTTTTAATGCTCATGATGTGACTGTAGGGATGACACTGTAAATGGGGATGATCTGGATTATCTACTGTTCCAACTTTTCTTCATCCCACAAAACATCTCATTTCAACCCCGTAGCCTGCGTGTAGGTTTTCCAAGGTTCCCGCTTGAACTGCTCCAAGCCCCGAGCTTAGCCTGGGCCTCACCACCCCCTGCCTCCACCCCAAAATTAATTCTCTCGCCACAGTCTCTTCTAAGTGCTGACACACATTCATCATAGTACTTTTGGAGTTAGGTGCTGGGTCTATCTGACATGAGAACCTTACCCAAAGACTGGTGCGGTGGTTCTGCCCTAGCATTTGTACGTGTGCCTCCTTGTACCCAACTCTCCTCCTTGAACACTGCTGAACCCTTTCCTCCAGGTTGGATCCAGGGGGATTTTCCAACCCCTTTTCAAAGCCCTGTCTCTGATTATGGCAATTAAATAGGCCTATTGAAGTTATGTGGCACAGCATATCAAAATAGCATTTACCTTTTGTATTAACTTTGACTGGCTCACCTTTGTCTCCATTATGAAAATATTCAACTAAGAACATTGTGCATATTACAGCATTCTTGTAAGTCCTGGTTATGTTCTGAAGTTGTTTAACTGATGTTCATAATCACACACACACACGTCATTAGAATGCTAAATGATAAACCAGCTTAATGGTTCAAAGAATGACACGCTACAGTGTGTTGAACTGTTTTTTCTGCTGTTCTCAGTCACAACAAACATGAATGAGATGGCCTGGAGGAGTATTTGCAAAGAGCATGAGAACTGAGAAATAAGTCATTAACACTCTGCAGTTGAGTCTTTTTTACATGATCTACTGGGGTATAGTTCATTTCAGGGGAAAAAGGATGATAGCTCATAGGACAGATTTTCTGGCAAGCATAGGTGTCTGTACAAAACTGTGTGCTCATCCATCAAGTACATGTCAGGATATTTTACACTGCAAGTGAAAACTCTGACTTTTTGTCTTGACCCACCAGCAGGTCAGAGGATCACCAAGCTCATTAGATTTATCCCCTCACTGGACTTTGAATATCTGTATAATATTTCAGAGCAATCCATCCAACAGCTGTCAGGATATTTCCCTCTGAGCCACAAATGTCAACCTCACACCAGCAGTAGAGGGAAAGTCAGGGGATCTCTAAAGTAAGATTAATCTTACAGGGAATATAAATGTCCAAAGTACAGCAATGTATCCAAAAGTTGTTGAGACTGAACCTGAGTGGTAGACTGACTTGATGCATTTCCACTCAAAATATCCAGAACTTTTGATGTAGAAACTTTTTTTTTTTTCCCCAAAGAACTAAAGATTCTTTCAGATTGTTAGTTGTGTATTTACACTGTGGTCCGAAGAGAAAAGATTTGGGCAAATTCTTCCGCTAGTGTATGGAAAAGTGATGCCTGATTTTACAGGTGGCCTCAAAAGTATAAAGGTGACCAGGTTACATCAGCTACCTCCTGTGCTCTCTTTCTCTGTCAAAACTGCAGCTGTGTGTGTGTGTGTGTGTGTGTGTGTGTGTGTGTGTGTGTGTGTGTGTGTGTGTGTGTGTGTGTGTGTGTGTGTGTGTGTGTGTGTGTGTGTGTGTGTGTGCGCATGTGCACGCACTGGTGTTGATGTTGATGATTTTATTGAATCTTGTAAATGTTTATTTGCAATTCACACACTTTGGGAATAGCACTACATATTCACATTTGTCAACCTGGCAAAAGGAACAAGCAATGTGATATAGTTAACTAGAATACCTTCCGGTTCTATGTCACTAAAGGATTTACAGGACAACATCACATGATATTTAGATTTCATGTCTATTTACAGATCTTTTAAGAACTGTGTATAGTGGTGTCAGTAAGCGAGGGATTTTTTTTTAAAAGTGGTACCTTTGAAAAGTTAGGCTACAGAGTGGTTTACTAAAGAGTTACCACAGAAGACTGCACAATTTTTATTTATAAAGAGTTCACTGACCTGATTCTTTGGGGAGACAGTTCCATAGTCTGGGATTTAGGACGGGAAATGTTTGTGCATGTGTTTTCAGGATACATCCATGCTAATGTATATCTGTCTTTAAATGTATATGCCTGGCAGCCACACTTCTACTACTTAAGTCTGTGCTTTAGAACTCCTAATATAGAGACTTTTAAAAGCACTGCTGAACAAGTTTTCATTTAAAAATTCTAGCATTTGTGTTTCATCCGAAAGGGTAGAATTTGAGAATTTAGAAAACAATGATGCACCTTCTTGTGTCTGTCCTCTGTTCTCATCAGTAAGGGAAACTGTGGTGATGCATAGTGTTCACAGTACTACTTTAATATTGTCACTGAATTTGCTTTGAGGCAACACCTAATCTATGATTTCTGTCACTATAGCTGCTTTATACTAATGTGTTATTTTCAGTATCAGTTTCACTTCAATACAGGTCCAAGGAAAGAAATCTCTGTTCTTACTTTTGTCATTGCTGTTCTTCATCTGTAGTATTTTATAGAAGCTACCAACCTTCTGTTTCCCATTTACACCAGCACCCACATGACGGTCTATGTGAATGATGACATTTTGGTGTAGACAGAGATAATTTCTGAAAATGTGCTAAAATGGTCATCAGGGGAGATTATTTGTGTGAATGTAGCTTTTGTGTAAGGTACCACAAACATGTCTCAGGGGACCTAAGAGGCCTAGCAAGGGTATAGTGTGTTACTAGTTCACAATATACTCTGAATCAAGATTAGAAAGCCCTGTATAGATCAGTAGGAAGTTTCTGAGTACTTATGTATGTGTCTGTGTATGCCTTCTCTGTTTCTGTGGATGGGTTGAGTTTTTGGAACAAGAGTGACAGTGGGGACATAGGGTGTCACATCTGTTTGCCTTTGGATGACTGCTTGTTGTTTTTAGGTGCGCTGATGGGTGGTGTATGTGAAGGCCATTTGGTCATGGTTCAGGGCCCGTGAATGGGACTGGACGCCAGCAGAGCCAAGCTTGGGTAAACTAGCTGCCATCTCCATGCAATCCAGACTGAACTGGTCCAGCCACCATTAGCCTCCCTAGAGCCTGAGCAGAAAACAAGACACTCACACCAAAAAACCTTCAAAATGCTAAAGAGGTGATTGAAAATAAAGCCAGATAAAATTAAAGCCACAATGCCCAGTTTGGGGACTACCTCAAGCAAGTTGATGCTTGCAGGTTTTAACCACTTCTAGTTTCTATTTAAAGGGAAAATTATTTGCTTCTTAGAAATTTTGGCATGTCGAAACACAAGTGGCATCTCATGCCTGTAAGTATATTGATAGTGTGTAAAAAGGAACTATTTATTATCAGAGAACAAAGACTAGCTGTTGAAGAAAAACACTTGTTAAAATTGAGATATAATTAATGAGTGACAGCCAAAATACAGAAACATTAGAGGTCTAATGTTTTAGCCATTTTTGAAATGATTTTTGATTCCAGTTACCTTTATCAAACAATGATATGCGATGCTTTTTTTTAAAAACAACTTAAGAGTATGTTAGTGTTTAGTATTGTATTCATGCTCTGTCTGTCTCGTTCACTCAGGGGCATTGTCTGTATTCAAGATTGTGACAGTCGGTGTAGTGATAACCATGTAGGCTGCACTCGAGCAGGGCTTTACAAGAGAGGGAACAGTGGGGATATGCAGACTGGAGTCAGAGGCCCATCCATTAACTTGACAGGCTGCAGAAGCTGCCAAGAGTATGAGCGCATGCTTTGGAGCACACTCCTCAGTGGGCGTGTGTGTTGCTGCACCCATATACCGCCATGGTTCCTCTGAGCACCACCAGAACGTCTGGCCCTGGCAGAACAGTCAGTCTATGTCGATCTCCCTGTCTGTGTCTGGACCCACATGGAAGCTCTGATCAGCTTGGCCCAGAACCTGAGAGAGGAGAGAGGGGCGATAGCCCAGCACTCCCATCAGACTGTCTGCCTCACTGTTCCCTGAGGAAATCAGTTTAACAGTCCCCAGTTCTTGGCAAGCAGAGGTGGAGGAGGTGGAGGAAAGGGGAAGAAGCATTTGTGTGTGTGTGTGTGTGTGTGTGTGTGTGAGAGAGAGAGAGAGAGAGAGAGAGAGAGAGAGAAAGAGAGAAGTGGGGGATGTTACTGCCTTTCTGGGTGAGAGGGAAATCTAATAAAATTGAACTAATGGGGGTATGGGGTTTTTAGGGGACAGGGAGTGGGTTTGTAGGCAAGCAGTGGTGGTGAAGATGAGGAGGGTGGAAGAGGGTCCTCGGAGTGCTCGGCGAAGCAGCAGAGCCAAACTCCTGCTTTCAACTGCAGATGGTGAAGCCAGGTCGGGTTAAGAGTGCAAGGTAGGGGGACAGAAGCATATGTAAAATACTCCCTGGAAAGTTACAGCTTTGGTATATTATGTAATTAGAAGAACTGTGTGTGTACTTACCATCACTGTGCTTGTCGAATGTTAGCAAAAAGATGACAGCAACAGACAGAAGTTTTAATGTTTCTCTGTGGACCCTTAAATGTGAAGTGGAAGATCTTCAATTGAATCTTTTGATCTTTTTGCAGTTAAACTATGACTCCACAGACTGATTAAATCTTTCTAACCTTCTGCAAGGCGCCAGAGGGCCACAGGTCCCCTGATAGTACAATGCTCCACTTTTAAGGGGAATAAAAGTGCTCACCTTGACCTCATTGGGTTTGATTTACCCATCTGTAGGCAGGCGTGGTCTCCTCCCTTTGTACCTGCTTCATGATCTTGTTTTCTCCTCCCAGGGTTAATAGACATGAAGTCATCCGGTGAGGAGAAACCTGAGTGTGTTCTCACTATGTGCCCAGAGCACTCACGGGGACATCACTCAAAGCCCTTGTGTCAGAGAGGAAGCAGCCATTAATAAATATTATTAATGGATGATCACCTGGTATCCCTGAAACGACATAAATGAGAGAGGCCTAAAAAAGGAGAGGGAGTAGAGAGGTCAGGGAGCAAAGGTCTGAGAGAAGATAGCTTCCCTCCAGGCAAAAGATGGCTGAATCAGGGATGCTGGAAAATCAATAGCACTACGATTTTCAGGGTACTGTCAGAATGCATGAAATGTAGTGTCAAATGCATGTATTTATGCTGCTATTTCAGAAAAAATATTGAAAAAGAAACTGACCATGTTTACAGTGTCACAGAGACTTAATTTTCCTGTTGCATCTTTGCTGTGTTCTTCTAATTTCTAATAACACCAGGGCAGACAGTGGTTGGATAGACTGTATGCTGTCCCATCTGTGAGTGTTCTGTACAGCCGCAAGCTAACACCTGCACTGATTTAATGACTGTTTTCTGTGGCAGCCATGTTGCTGCAGGAGAAATGTATATGTTTGTGTGTGTTATTAGAGTAAAATGCACATGGTTGTTAAGTTCTTGTGCTTTGCACAGTCTGGGGAAATACAACCATGTGTTAAAGAGTCATTAGGGAGCTGATGAAGGTGTTTGAGAATCACAGCCTGCTCATCATCACTGTGCTAACGTCCCTTAGTTGCGTCATTGTGGTTCTGGATACAAAGACTTAAGTTTTGGCTGAGGTGGGTTTAAGTGAGCTGTCTCAACTTCAGATGGAGCAGAAGTAGACACTTGTGCAGAGGTAGCTTCAGGAATAGGCTTATATCACGGTAAGGGTTTTATCTTTTAACGTAGTGAAAACTGTCCATATGTCTTTAATCCTATCTGTTATATCATTGTGTGTTTTTATGTACATGTTATTTAAGTATTTAGACAATTGTTTATTTATTTAGTACTTTTTAAGGTGCAGTTGCATAGTACTTTAAAATAAAAACAGAGCAGAAAATAAAAACATATTAGAAGTAAAACACAAACTATATGCTGAAAGCAGTTTTATGAAGTGGATTTTGAAAAGTGATTGAAACTGTGCAACAGAATTTGCAGCCTTGAACTCATGCAAGTTATGCAAATATGAGGGTCCTGTTATCTTTCTGTTGAAGTCTAGACTTGAAAAAACCCAGAGTGGTTTAATTTTACTATGCTTTGAAGTTGTCTGTTGTCTTGTTAGGTATTTTTATTTCATGGTGTGTGAGATAGCATTGCTACCTCTGTTAAACAATGTAATATTCACTTGTGTTGCATTACATTTAGTTGTCGCTGTCCTTTTTATATGTAATCATCACCACTAAGGCTTCTGCAGTGGCCCCTCAGCTGTTTGACCTGCAGTGCTTCTGTACTCTGAACTCACTGGCCTCTTTGAATGCAGGCTAATTGAATTAATATACAGATAGTGCCAGCTGGACAACTTGTCGAGACACTGATAAATGTGCAATTGCTGTCTTCGGCTAATGGTGTGTGGGAAGACACACTGGAATCTGTCTAATCTCCTCCCACCTCTCGTGTTTCTCTCTATCTCTCAGTTCCCCTTTTCACCAGCCCCCTTTAGTCTCTGTCCTTCACCTGGTGTCCTTCTTTTTTGGAAGGGTGCTTCAGTGATGCCAGGTGAACATCTTACCCAAAGGCAGCCAACCAAGCTTCTAATCCAGAGTGCAAAGGTAGACATTCATTCAGGTGATTGCTTGCTTTGTGAGTGGCAGGAGCTTGTCAAACCCTGATTGGTTTTCTCTTTCACAAAAGCGGTGGGTCTCACCTCTCTGGTGCATACTGACAAACTGCAGACTGAAATCAAGGTGTTTAATGAGGGCTGTCAGCCTCAGAATTTATCTTTTGATGCTCAGAAGATGTCCTTGTCAACAATGGTGACTATGATTTATCTGTAAGCATTTTAAATTTATTTTCTTTATTTTCTTCTTCTTTAACTGCAAGTCAGTTAACTGTTTGTTATTTCCAGATAAGTATCCAGGGCAAACACTTTATAGAGAGTGCTTTATATTGTTGGTAGTAACAGTGTATTAAAGTAAGAGACTTCTCAGTGCTGCTTGTTAACATCAGTAAGTCTCAGTGTGGCAATGATGTTGTGGACAGCTACAAGCTTGAGGGCACTCACTGTGTGTTGGTATAGATTCTATGGTACTCTAACTCATATCTCAAAGGTCACAAAAAGGAAGGGTTGTGACCCATTAGAGTAGAGCTCATGGGTATGTGGTGAAGGTAGTTAGAAATTGTTAGGGTGTGATTCTGTTGGGTCAAGATTATGTTATTTATGATATTATAAGAGTGCAAATTTAAAATAGCAGTCAAAGCAAGGGAGAGAACAGTCAAAAACTAAATCATGTGCCTCCAGAAACGTGCCTGTGTCACAATGTCATGCATACTTTGGTCTGAAAAACAGAAACTGCACTCAACTAAAACAGGCTTGACAAGGTCATAAATTTACAGTGCCAGTTTCATGTGCAGTTCTCTGCATTAAACACTGTGTGGACAACCAGGACAATCAAGACAGTTAACTAAAAGTACTACACACACA